>CAUDMG010002022.1:17500-26304 GCA_958450375.1 Homarus gammarus
TTATGGAATTGTGTTAATTGTTATACTTTATTTGAACCTTAATATCTTTACTAAACCTTTTATTTTACTATACGAAACTTATGAATCTTAGGCAATTTATTCAACCTTACTGAACCATTCTTAACTTTATGAACCTTATAGAACTTTGCTGAACTTTACTTAAATTAATGAGCGTTACTGAACTTTAATTAACCTTAAATAACTTTGCTGAACCTTATTGAATTTTACTGAATCTTCTGGAGTTCGAAACTTAAAAATAAAGTGGAAAGAAGGTTATTGCGTCCCTATCTCTATGTAACTCATTAACTGTGTTTGTTCATATGATCAGGTGCGTCTTGTCCCTCTGCCTGGATTTTACAATATTCACAGCACAAATTGTGACAAGTACAATAAGCTTAGTTTTCACTTTAACACTTTTTGGTGAATATGAAATGACCTGGTTACCAATATGTCTCTCCCCTACCCAGTGTTGCCAAATCAACAACAACAAGAGTGGTGGTATAGTGAGGGTGTTACTACATCAGGCTGTGGGTGTTGCAGGTGTGAATGAGCTCACGTGTGTGTGCCAATTATAAACATACAAGCAAAGTAGCCATCTGGTCATTAACTACTTGTTCAGCTGCACAAATATATATATATATATATATATATATATATATATATATATATATATATATATATATATATATATATATATATATATATATATATATATATAAAGTGCTTTTGAACTATATACTGTAGATAATACCAATAATGTCAATGTGTGCGAGGTTCGAACACAATGTGAAAGTACGACTCACAGTACGTATACGGTAGTGGAGGTGTGACTGTAAGCACCAGCCCTCGCTCACCTGTATACTGAGATTAGGCCAGATAAAATGATAACGTAGAGGTCAATGTTCTGTGACGCCCAGTTGTTGATGTTCAACACATGGCCTCTGTACCTACATGCATATAGGCGGTATTTATAGAAATTCCACGGGGGAAATATGGCCTACTAGCTGCGAATTTTTAGAATCTAATATATATTTTTACGTTCATTAGAATATTATGTTACATTGTACTAATGCCAGAAATTATTTTAATTTATACAATATTTAAATATATCGACCTTGCTTATGGAGAGACTTACTTACGGACGACCAGGATTTAGATCAAACTTTTCTTTTACTTCCTCGTCATTTCACGAACCATAATCACTGTATTAAGAAATAGGTCAATAAAATTTTGATTATGGAAGTTTTATAATGAAGAAACATCCGGTGTATAGTGAGGGAGTTTTAATCTTAATTTATAAGAACAAGAGTTTATCTTAACCACTACCACAAGCAGATGTCACAACCGCTGCACCTGACCATCAACACCTGCAGCACACCACCACCTGACCATCAACACCTGCACCACACCACCACCTGACCATCAACACCTGCACCACACCACCACCTGACCATCAACACCTGCACCACACCACCACCTGACCATCAACACCTGCACCACACCACCACCTGACCATCAACACCTGCAACACACCACCACCTGACCATCAACACCTGCAACACACCACCACCTGACCATCAACACCTGCAACACACCACCACCTGACCATCAACACCTGCACCACACCACCACCTGACCATCAACACCTGCACCACACCACCACCTGACCATCAACACCTGCACCACACCACCACCTGACCATCAACACCTGCAACACACCACCACCTGACCATCAACACCTGCAACACACCACCACCTGACCATCAACACCTGCAACACACCACCACCTGACCATCAACACCTGCAACACACCACCACCTGACCATCAACACCTGCACCACACCACCACCTGACCATCAACACCTGCAACACACCACCACCTGACCATCAACACCTGCAACACACCACCACCTGACCATCAACACCTGCACCACAGATCTTCCTCTGGCTACTTTACACAGGTGTTCCGTGCCTCCTCTAAACACTCCTCGTCTCTCTCTCTCTCTCTCTCTCTCTCTCTCTCTCTCTCTCTCTCTCTCTCTCTCACCCTCCTCACTTCCTCCAGTCCATCTTTTTCCCCTACCTCACTTCCCTGTTCCTAGTCCTCTCACTCCCTCACCCTTCAGATCTTCCTCTTATCCCTCCGTCTATTCCACCTTCTGTTCTGTTCCCCCTTACCGCCTCCTGTACCCCCTCCACTTCTTAACTGCTTCCCAGCCTCTTATGTCACTATCTCCCCGTCTCTTCCTCTCTTCTCCTCATCCCTGTCCCTCCTCATCTCTCTCCCTCTCATCTCTCTCCCTTCCTCCCCTCACTCACCAGCCCCTCTCGCTCGCTCCTCTCTTAACCAACTCCCGGATTTGAGATTCATTGTAACACAGGCAGAACTCTTAATTAAATTAAAACAGCTAAACCTGAGGATGAGTATCGTTAAATGCAGTTATGATTCGGTCAATTACTCTTAATTGCGTTCCCCCAAATGTACTTGCTCTAATTAACAAGGGTGGCCGAGATCATCAACTAATGTCGCCGTGTTTACAGGTGGGTCGAGCCTCGTCCAGCTGGGCATACCTGAGCTACACTGCCTTAATTAGTCTCTCACTCGGTCTTGTTTATGCTGCAAAGTCCCGCCAGTTTGATGAGGATTCTATGAAGTGTTCGACAAGGTTTTTCATTGAGGGTGTTTGTGGACTCCCTGTGTCATTGTTTCGTTGTCACAGCCCACCGTGGAGCACCACCTGACCACTAATTACTACCCCTTGAGTGCTAACCCCTAACTATTACCCCTTGAGTGCTAACCCCTAACTACTACCCCTTGAGTCTTAACCCCTATTTCTCTGGGGTGTCTAGTACCAAAAGCTCAATATATCTGTTGGCTTAATGAGGTTTCCAATATTGGGGGTTCTATTTACGCTGGGTCTTTATTATCCGGGGATTCTATTTACACGGGTCTTTATTATCGGGGGATTCTATTTACACGGGTCTTTATTATCGGGGGATTCTATTTACACTGGTCTTTATTATCGGGGGATTCTATTTACACGGGTCTTTATCATCGGGGGATTCTATTTACATGGGGTCTTTATTATCCGGGGCTTCTATTTACACGGGGTCTTTATTATCGGGGTTCTATTAACACAGGGTCTTTATTCTCAGGGATTCTATTTCCACGGGTCTTTATTATCGGGGCTTCTATTTACACAGCGTCTTTATTATCGGGGGATTCTATTTACACGGGGTCTTTATTATCGGGGGATTCTATTTACACGGGGTCTTTATTATCGGGGCTTCTATTTACACGGGTCTTTATTATCGGGGGCTTCTATTTACACGGGTCTTTATTATCGGGGGATTCTATTTACACGGGTCTTTATTATCGGGGGATTCTATTTACACGGGTCTTTATTATCGGGGGATTCTATTTACACGGGTCTTTATTATCGGGGGATTCTATTTACACGGGGTCTCTTTTACCGGGAGCCATTTTTCTCGGGGTCGGGGTCTCTCCGGGGGCGTCCTTGTTTGAGAGACCATTTATCTTCTCCAGTTTTATCATGTGATATCCTGTCAGGGGGGAGTCTAGGGTGAGGGGTGAGAGGTGATGGGGGGCCTTAGGTGAGGGGTGAGAGGTGATGGGAGCCTTAGGTGAGGGGTTAGGGTGAGAGGTGAGGGAAACCTAGGATGAGAGGTAAAGGGGCAGGGTGAGAGGTGAGGGGGCAGAGAGAGAGGTGATGGGAGCCTAAGGTGATGGGGCAGGGTGAGAAGTGAGGGGAGCCTAGGATGAGACGTGAGGGGAACCTAGGATGAAAGGTGAGGAGAGTCAAGAGTGAGAGGTGAGGACGCAGGTTGAGAGGTGAGGGGAGCCAAGGGTGAGAGGTGAGGAACTTCTTGGTATAGCAGACACTTTTTAACACGATACCTTTGCTAAAATCTTCTGATAAAAAGTTTTGTTATATAATAAATCTGTAAAATATACATAAATAGTTGAAGATTTATTGATGTAAATAAAAGATGAAGAAAGTATACTAATGTTGGAGTAAAGATGATGATGATGATGATGATAATAATAATAATAATAATAATAATAATAACAACTGCCTTGCACTCGAGGTATAAGCAGTATCAATTACATAAACCAAATATAAACACGACCAGCTACTTCCATAATCTGACCAATAACAAAAGACTTTCAGGGAGCTCAATTAACTGCACTATGATAATATATTTAAGAGAACGGAGTAAGTCCTCTGCTAATAGTGTGTTTAGCGGCGTAAAGTACCTGATGAACACTTTGTCTAATGGTTCTCATTAACTGTTGTCATTACCTGTTACAGCACACCTGATTTTATACTTAATGCAGCCTGATTCTATCTATCTTTATCTATGTATATGAGTATCGATATATTTATGTTTTTATCTATCCATCTACTTTCATCTCCCTATCTATCTATTTCATTTCCCTCTTCATCTTCCCCCTTGCCCTTTCTCTTCGTAATCTTCTCCCCTATTTATATTCCTTAGTTTGCTTTCTTCGTCTCCACGTTTTTAGTATCTTGAGATTGACACCCTCCTCCCCCTCACTCATCTATGCCTCAGTTTTGGTTTATTCTTGTCCACATTTTTATTATCTAGTTATCTCCAGCCTCCTCCTTTCTTCTGAATCGAGACGCAAACGAAAAATAAACAGATAGAAAAATAAAGATAAAACCAGGAATATATATTTTTATTAGTAAAATCAATAACAACTACATTCCAAATATTAGCGAAGGGATGATAGTAAAAGTGATAATCTTAGTAATAAAGGTGAAGAAAAGATGAAGATTACACTTCCAGTAAACACTACTGTTCCAAAAATAGTTAAAATAATAATAATGTTAATGATAATAATAATAATAATAATAATATATCATTAGAGATTATAATTACAATACTAGAAAAAATAACTACACACAGTGTGTGTGTGTATGTGTGTGCGTGCAGGTAACTCTGTAATATCACCTTTCCAGTGTATATACCTATATAAACCCTATT
Organism: Homarus gammarus; assembly: GCA_958450375.1. NCBI lineage: Eukaryota > Metazoa > Arthropoda > Malacostraca > Decapoda > Nephropidae > Homarus > Homarus gammarus. Next base: position 22,532 of record CAUDMG010002022.1, read on the forward strand.
GTGCAACATGGCATCACAACTGAGCAGAACGAGTACAATATAAATTTATTTGCTAAAATATAAATATACAAACAAAAAAGTCCAATTCTTTGTTTTCAGTTGTATGTGTCAATATGATCAAACCACTAATACAACAAAGGCTAAACACGAGCCAAAAACACGTAAAATATAACATTACCTTCGTATCAAATTTCCGGCGTTAAAACTGACCGATATGTAGCGGGAAAAATTTCGGAAATTATTCTCAAAAACAAATTGTTGCCGCGAGAAGGTTTGAAAGGCGAAGAGTGAAAATTAGAAGTTTTCCCCATTCGTACAAGGAACCCGAGGCCTGTGCGGGCTCCCTGGGGGCTTTTCGGACTCGTCTTTACCTACATTATACACTCACTTTGTATACATTTCACATGGCCATTTTGAGTCCATACACACTACATTATCTGCACACAGGGTCCTGAAGAAACGAGGTGATTCCACTTTATAGAGACCGCGGATTTATGATGAACAGTGAAGTATCTAGATGGACCTTGCATAAGCACATCAAGCAAGTTTAAACCTTGGGCAAGACGCGAATAAGTTCCATATTGATTTATACACCAGTCTTGATGGAGTGGCGGTCATCCGTGGGCCGGCCACAACCCAATATGGACCTCAGGTCGCGAGGCGCTAAGGCCCCAACTCCCGTGAAATTCTCTCATCCTATGCATTGGTCAATCTCTAACTTCAAGTTGTGAACAAAATACTTGAGAGGGCGCGGTCATAACCGGAGAATGGGGCCGGGTTCTTGAGCGCTACTTCAGCAAATGGACACTCACGGTGCCGGGTGAAAGATGGCCCACAGGTTTTATTTTTCCACAGGTATGAGGCGCCTGTTTGTTTCCTCCTATTGTTAGTCACTTCCTTACCCACATTACCTGTGTCTTACCCCCCACAGCTCACCAATGCAATCTTATAATAGAATATATATATACACACACACACATATATATATATATATATATATATATATATATATATATATATATATATATATATATATATATATATATATATATATATATATATATATATATATATTAAGGCCTTGGTATGTACCGAAGAAATCGATATAATTGCATTCACTGAAACATGGATCAACCTAGAAACACGTGAATTACCAGTCGAATACCAAATTGCGGGTTACAAACTGTTCCATACCGATAGGCAGACCAGGAAAGGAGGCGGAGTAGCAATCTATGTTAGGGATAATCTGAAGTGTGAAATAAATAAGGAAATAAAAACTGAGAGGAATACAGAAACAATTTGGATAGAATTAAGAGACGGTCGGGAAAAATTAATCACAGGAGCAATATATATTGACCCCCCAATCTTGATAGCGTCAATGAGCGACTTATCTGGGATGAAATGCGCAGGGCTTCCATACACAACAAAGTCTGTATAGTAGGCGACTTTAAACTTGGCCAAATAGATTGGACTGTCCTTACGGGTAACTCAGAATCAGAGGATTTTCTCGAGACGATCCAGGACTGTTTCCTAAGTCAACATATAACCGAACCCACACGGGGTAATAATATACTGGATTTAGTTCTGTCGAACAGAGAAAACCTCATTAGCAATGTCGAGGTAGGGAACGAACTTGCAAACAGCGATCACAAAGAAATTCGATTCCAGTTAGATTTTCAGGGCAGACGTAAGGAAAATTCAACTAAAGTACCAGATTTCAGAAGGGCAAACTTTGACAGTTTAAAGAGGCAGCTGAGAGAGGGGGTGTCGCGCTTGGCCGTGAACCTGACAGATGACACGGACCTGATAACGAGATCTGAGATTGCCGAGTTCCACGACAATTTAAATAGTGAGTTACTTAATGCACAAAGGCAGAACATACCATACAAAAAACTCAGATCAGACAACAATGACCCTAAATGGATAAATAATTATTTAAAGAACATCATTGGCCAAAGGAAGGCTATAGGTAGAAGGATAAATCGTGGCGAAATTCACCTCCGGGACCATTATAGGGTATTGGCGAGTAGGGTTAAAACCGAGATAAGGAAAGCAAAGAGGAATAATGAGGTAAGGATAGCAAGGGAGGCGAAGACAAACCCCAAAGGATTCTACCAAATGTATCAAACTAAAACACGAGAAAAGATTGGACCAATACGGTCAGACTCCGGCGAGCTCACTGATAACGACGGAGAAATGAGCAATAATTTGAATAAATATTTTTCAACAGTTTTCACCACCGAAAATTTAAACATGATACCCGAGGCACCGACTCTATTCAGAGATAGTGAAGAAAACAAATTAAGTGAGATAGTAGTGACTAGTAACGATGTTAGTAAGCAAATAGACAAACTAAAGCCTAATAAGTCACCTGGTCCCGATGAGATATTTGCCAGAGTATTAAAGGAATGTAAGGAAGAGCTTAGTATGCCCTTAGCAAAGTTGTTTAACATGTCCTTAAAAACAGGTGTAGTACCAGAATCCTGGAGGATAGCGAATGTAATACCGATTTTCAAGAAGGGGGATAGATCACTATCCTCTAACTACCGCCCAATCAGTCTAACATCAATAGTAGGCAAATTACTGGAAGCAATCATTTCAAACTCTATTCGAAATCACCTGGAGAAGCACCGATCGATCAATGATTCCCAGCATGGCTTCACAAGCGGACGTTCTTGCCTAACTAATCTATTAACATTCTTTTCATCAGTTTTCGAATCAGTGGACGAGGGGCACAATTACGATGTGGTATATCTCGACTTTAGCAAAGCCTTTGACAGAGTCCCCCACGAAAGACTAATTAGAAAGGTAGAAGCTCATGGCATCAAAGGTGACATCCTTAAATGGATTAGGGGGTGGTTACAGGACAGGAAACAGCGAGTGAGCATTAACGGCACTAAGTCCCATTGGAGCAACGTCACAAGTGGAGTTCCCCAAGGCTCAGTACTTGGACCATTATTGTTTATTATATACATAAACGACATAGATATCGGCATAGACAGCAACATAAGTAAATTTGCTGATGACACTAAAATAGGACGTGTTATCAAATCTTACGAGGACTCGGCAAAACTACAGGAAGATCTAAACAAATTTTTCGAATGGTCTGAAAAATGGCAGATGAAATTCAATTTCGACAAATGTAAAGTACTCAGTATAGGAGATGTAAACAGGGAAACCAGATACCAGATGAACAACGATGCCATAGAGAAATCCGACTGCGAGAGAGATTTAGGAGTAATGATAAGTAGGAATCTTAAGCCAAGTAAACAATGTGTTTTTGCTCGTAACAAGGCTAATAAAGTACTTGGGTTCATACAAAGGAGTGTTAGTTACAAGACTAGCGAGGTCATCCTAAAACTGTATCTTGCTCTTGTGAGACCACACCTGGATTACGCAGTTCAGTTCTGGTCACCGTATTACAGAATGGATATAGAATCCTTGGAAAGAATTCAGAGGAGAATGACAAGACTAATCCCGGGCATTAGGAACCTTGAGTATAGAGACAGGTTAAAGCATCTTAATTTGCACTCCCTCGAGAGACGTAGAGCGAGGGGCGACCTGATAGAGGTGTATAAGTGGAAGGCAGGGCTAAACAAAGGGGACATTACAAAGGTACTCAAATTATCCAACCAGGAGCGAACTCGTAACAATGGTTTTAAATTAGACAAATTTAGATTTAGGCGTGAAATAGGTAAACACTGGTTTGGAAACAGAGTAGTGGATGAATGGAACAAGTTACCAAATATCATCATTAACTCGAATACGCTGAA
>CAUDMG010002023.1:0-26569 GCA_958450375.1 Homarus gammarus
GAATAAAGACGAAAGCTAAGGTGCTCCGTTGTTTCCATTCTCCCGTGTGATTTTATCAAGATTTATCTTATCCACGTTTTCATTGTGGATCTACATGAAATATATATATATATATATATATATATATATATATATATATATATATATATATATATATATATATATATATATATGTGTGTGTAACCGGTCGGAATTTACTGGACTTTAATTTCTCACTTGACTTGGGGTTTATTTAAAATTAATAGATGGTAATGGCAGTGGAAGCGCCCCTTTGAGAAAAATCCCGAACCAGCACAAGAACACTTACTCTACTAACAAATAAATTGTCCGTGACCCGTGGAAGGATAGCGTCTGTGACTGGGGTGAATGAGACACACTGTTACATTTAGACACTTATATTCCCTCCAACACTACAAACACAATCCAATAATGGTACACCAATATGCGCACCTCTTAACTTGAACTTAAACACTACTCTGGGGAATAAAAGTTATACAGGATCTAGAAATTATTAGAAACTCAGGCAACAATAAATTTGGAGTATTAAGAAATGTTGCTTGCACAATGAACCGGCCTTAAGGGCACTCAACAAAATTATATCAGTCACTGAGGAAATGGTAATAAAAATGAGAAATTAAATACTCTACAATGAATAGGCCTTAAGGGCACTCAACAAAATTATATCAGTCACTGAGGAAATGGTAATAAAAATGAGAAATTAAATACTCTACAATGAATAGGCCTTAAGGGCACTCAACAAAATTATATCAGTCACTGAGGAAATGGTAATAAAAATGAGAAATTAAATACTCTACAATGAATAGGCCTTAAGGGCACTCAACAAAATTATATCAGTCACTGAGGAAATGGTAATAAAAATAAGAAATTAAATACTCTACAATGAATAGGCCTTAAGGGCACTCAACAAAATTATTGCACCCCAACAGATGCACACTTCCTAACCTAACCTAACCACTACTCTGGGGAACAAGGTTATACCTGAGATCAGAATTATGAAGAACAATCAGAGGCATTAAAAGAATCAAATCACAGTATCACTCTGGTTCCACTTGATGGCACAAACATTCAAAACAATATTATCAAAATTATCTAGAAACTATTAAACTACACCCGTAATAAGGGAAGGAAAATGTTCCTCCAGGTATCTCCTAGAGACCTAGACTCACGGTCTCAGTGTGTGACCATTAGTCTACTCGGATAGCCTCAGTGTACTCCCAGTGCATCCATAAAGCGGACGGGAGTGAGCCAATCAGACCTTGTACAGTTGAGAGAAGCTTTAGCGTCCCGTGTCGTTTAGTTGTCGGGAGCACTCGTTCACTCAAGAGATCCTTTGCTACCCCGCTAAACAGTGACAGGCCTACTTTGATCGGTCCAATGGCGACAATCGCCACCCTCAATCATCAACGGCAGTCTCAAACGGCAGTCAATCTCTCGCAGTCAACTCCGGGTCAACTCCAGTCAAGTGGGTTCTGGCGGAAACCCTGAAATGAACTCACTGTTAGCTCTAGTTTACTTTATCACTGCCCTATCTAACCCTGTCTGAGATCGAATGAGACTTACTTGTTATACTGCAATATTTCAGCACAGGTGACTAGGCCACGTGACTATTTCTGGGACAGACGCGCAGGGACGTCTTGTTTGCGTGAGTGCTATCCGGGACTGAGAGAGAGGCCGGGTCGTCTCTCAAGGCGTCAGCTTAGGTCTACGTGACCTATTTTCCGCCTAACTAATAACTCCTTGGGACACACATAACATTATTCAGACTGCTAAACGATCTATAATAATTTAAAATTCAATAATAGTCCCTTACTTCATGAATCGCATCATTATTAAATCGGTAAACTACATTTAATATCATATAGGCCTAGTTCCACCATCTCTCGCTAGGAGCAGGGAGCGCTCTCTCCCCTCCCATGACCTTGAACGCTCAGTGTTGCCAATGGCGGGGCATTCGAAATCACTCTGAAATTTCTGAATATTACAATCGACCCCCCTAAAAAAGACAGCACTGTCCTCATGTGCTGAGAAAACATTCATACGACCCCCCTAAAATTTGTTCTAAGAAACTGCATCTTACCCCTTTTGCTAAACGCAGCATTCCCGTCTTCTCTTCTCTCCTTTTCTCTCCCGCTAACACTCGACCCCCCTAAAAGAAAACAGCACTGCCCTCATGTGCTGAGAGAACAACTTCGAACCCACCTTCAACTCTGTACTATTCCACTCGCAGCTAGCAACTCCATTTCTTCCTAGCCCAACTCATAACCAACCAGAACATCACGCTCCCCTTTTGCCTGGCCCTTAACTAGAGAACCAATGTCAAAATTAATACCAGCCCAAACAAACATGCTCTCCTTTGCCTGGCCCTTGAACTAAGAGGAACCAATGTCAAAAAAATACCAGCCCAAAACAACCATGCTCTCCTTTGGCCTGGCCCTTGAACTAAGAGGAACCAGTGTCAAAACAATACTCAGTCCAAAACAAACATGCTCTCCTTTGGCCTGGCCCTTGAACTAAGAGGAACCAGTGTCAAAACAATACTCAGTCCAAAACAAACATGCTCTCCTTTGCCTGGCCCTTGAGCTAAGAGGAACCAGTGTCAAAAAAATACTCAGTCCACGTCTCCGAACCTCATGCCGGCAGACCAACCCTCTGACAATGTACCAGTCCATATTAGTGAGGCCCTGGACATTACAACCGTACCCTCAATCCCGCTCATGACAGCAACCACTACTCAACGCACATCTCTGACCTAACCATCTCTCCAATCCCCCCTGCCCTACTCACAACTCCTCCAACTCACCCTCGACAACCTGCCCCTTCTCATTACCCTGCAACCTAAACTGTAATTTGTCGGCTTCGTCTTTCAGTTGCAGGCTCAATCGACCTCTCTGAACTACTTCTCTTCATCTCGCTCATCTGGAGTGGGGGCTCCTCGTCTTCCTCCTCAGATTCATCCATCGCTGGGTCTCCCGGATGCCTTAGGGTTGGAGCAGCCTTCAAGTTGCTCCGGTTTTCCACTCTCGCTTCCAGGTCTTCTTCTCCACTGGGCGCAATGCGATATAAACCAGGCCTTGGATTTAGGACCTCAACAATGTGCCATCTCGTATCAAACCAATGGTTTTGCAGCTTACACCGGCCTATTTTTACATTGTTCCTCAGCAAAACCTCCTGGCCCACTTCCCAGCTACTCTCGTGGGCTTTCTCTTCTCTTTTTCTTCTATTTATTTCCTTACGTCTCCGAACATTGATCTCCACTGCTTCCTGCAATCTTCGTTGCCGGTCTCTAATCACCATCACCCACTCATCTACCGGCTCTGGGTCTACTTCCGGCCTAAGGTCAAACGGCAGGTTTGGTTCTCTCCCGTAAAACAACAGGAATGGGGAAAACCCTGTCGTGGCATGCGGAGTCGCGTTGTATTGTGACACCACTGCCGGCAGATGCTCTGGCCACCTATTCTTTTCCTCTGCCTCGAGGGTGGCCAGCAGACCGTGCAGGGTTCGATTGAACCGTTCCACCATGCCATTTCCCTGTAGGTGATATGCTGACGTCCTTATTTTCTTCACCCCAAAGGTGGCACAAGTTTGTCGGACCAATGCACTGCCAAAATTCCTTCCCTGATCGGTCAACAGTCGCTCAGGTGCACCCACTGCCAGGAAGATTCGATTCACCAGGATCTTTGCAATCGTCGAGGCTTTCTGGTCTTTGGTGGGAAAGGCCCAAGTGTAACGACTGTATATATCAACCATTATCAGGACATTCTCCAATCCTTGCCGCTTGTCCAGCAAGGTGAAATCTGCGGCCAGTGTCTCTAATGGTTTGGCAGCTTCAATCGTCCCTACATGCAGTTGGGGTTTCGGCACTTCATCTTTTGCTACTCCACACCTCTCGCAGCTGGCTATGTAGTCTCGCACTGTTTCTCCCATGCCTGACCAGAACCCTCGCTCCTGCACCAGCGACAGGGTGCGATCTCGCCCCTGATGGCCAAACTCGTCGTGGCAGGCTCTAGTCAAAGCCTCCTGCAAGTTTGGAGTTAACACTGGCACCTCCCTCCATAGATTCTTCCCTTCGGGTCTTCTATGCCAGACAACATCTTGTCTTACAATCAGGGATTTCCTAGCTCGGTACATCTTGCGGAAATCATCATTTTGGAGCTCTACCTGTACCTCATCCTCCGGCAGCTCTCCCACCAACCATCTTCGCAGTTTTGTCATATAGTCCATGCCTTCTTGCTCCTTACGCAGCCCATCCATCGTCCACAGTTCCTTCCTTCCTGCCCCGTTCTCCTCTAGTACATGCATCGCTGTATACTCTTCTTCACTATCTTCCTCCTGTTCCGCCGGGATTCTAGATAGAGTATCCTCCACAATGTTGTTCTTCCCCGGCTTGTACTCTATAGTAAAGTTAAACTGCTCGAGATCCGCATTCCACCTACTTTCCACGGCACCTAGTTTAGCCTTCTCCGGGTGACTGAGTGGGTTGTTATCTGTATAGACTGTGAAATGTTTCCCTGCCAAATAATCCCTGAATTTATCCACTACTGCCCATTTGAGTGCTAACATCTCTAACTTACGAGAACTATAGTTGTTCATGTTACGTTCTGATTTCCTCAGGCCCCGACTCGCATAGCACACGGGATGCAGCCTGCCAGCCTTCCGCTGGGACAGCACCGCACCTAGCCCACGAAAACTTGCATCTGTTTCTAATATAAACTCCTGAGTGAAATCTGGGCAAGCCAACACTGGTGTCTGCGTCACCTTGTCTTTCAGTTTCTCAAAAGCCTGTTGCTGTTCCTCTCTCCATTCACTATCTACCCGATCCTTAGATTTCCCATGCATCAACGCATGCAGTGGAGCAGCTATTTGGGCAAACCCTTTAACAAATTTCCTGTAAAATGATGTGAACCCTACGAAAGACCGCACATCTTTCACCGTCTGAGGGACTGGCCAATCTCTTATTACCCTAATCTTCTCAGGATCAGCTGTGATGCCTTCAGCTGACACCTGATATCCCAAATAACTTACTTTTGAAGCCATTATTTCACACTTTTTAGGTTTAAATCTTAAGTTATTCTCCCTCATCCTGCAAAATAATTCCCTCAATCTGACTATATGTTGATCTATTGTACTTGAAAACACCATCACATCATCAAGGTATACAAGCAACGAGGAGAAGATCTTATCCCCTAAAATCCGCTCCATGTATCTCGGAAAGGTTCCCGGACTATTTGACAATCCCATAGGCAGTCGCCTGTACTCAAAGTGTCCGAAGCTTGTGCTGAAGGCAGTCTTTGGACGGTCTGAAGGTTTTACTTCTATCTGGTGATATCCCGCGGCCAGATCAAACGTTGAGAAAAACTGGGCCCCCGTCAGAGATTCTAGAGTTTCATTTATCCTAGGCAGAGGAAACGCATCGCGTACCGTGACCTTATTTAAGTCACGATAGTCAATGCACAACCTCAGCGTCCCGTCCTTTTTCCTCACTACTACAATGGCGGCAGAGTACGGACTCTCACTATGCTGAATTACTCCCTGATCTAACAGCTGGCTAATGTGCTGCTTCACCTCTGGTACCTGGTTTGGAGGGATCCTCCGATATGGCACCCTAACTGGCCTGTCTGTGGTCACTGGGATCTCATGCTGAACCCCAATAGCCTTTCCTATGGGCTGGCCCTCTTCTTCAAAAATATCACTAAACTCTTCTATTAAACACCTAACTGCACTCTCTTGTCCCTCATTCATTTCTTCCGCGTGCACTTTGACCTCCGTATGGGCATCCGGTTTCACTTCCTCGACTTCCGTCCCCGACGCCACTTTCCCAATCCGCCAATTGCCCCTCAAGCTCGTACGACTATCAGACAGATTTGCCACCAACACCTGGGTCATGCCTCTCACCACTCTTACAGCTGTCGGCAACACTATCACACCCTCAGGCATCCAACCTTCATCCTCTATTGTTAGAGGTTCAATCACTACTTCTTTGTTAGCTACCTGGCTTAATGAGGGAACACATACTGACAGCAACCGAGTACTCCGGGGAGGAATGGTTGGTCTTTCCTTCCTCTCTGTCATACAATACCTCAGGCTGATGGCCTCTATTGCACATAACTGCCTAACCTCATGCAAGCAATTTTCCCACTGAGCGGTGCTCCTGGCTTCCCTGCACAAGTGATACATGTGCGGCCAGATCTCCGCAACCTCCCCCAGCACATTCATCCCCAACAACCCGACATGAGATTGCCCCTTACCCTGGGTCTCAATCCCTGGACAAACCAACATCCCCACATCAGTGACTTCCACCCCACATACGACCATAGTGACCCGAATACACCCCACACACGGCACTGGAAACCCTGACGTCCCTTTTACCCGTATTCGAGTGGGCTGCAACACCACGCCTGCAGGCTCCAGCTCCCGACGGTAGAAAATTTCATCAATTAGCGACACTTCTGCCCCAGTATCTGCTAAACCCCACATTTCACGACCCGCTACCAGCACCGAGACCTTAGGACACTCTGCTTTCAGCCTTAAGGTACCTTCTGTTGTGATTAAATTTGTCATGCGAACCACGCTTGACCATGGGTCCGCTCTCTCTTGACTCATAACATCGCCGGTGGAATCTATTGGTGAGGCCAGGAACGGTTGGCGGGGACTGCCTGGCCTTGGCCATTTCCCGACCGCCAGTTCCGATTGTTATTTCCAACTCGATACTGGCCATTGGCCACGTATCCCCTTGGGACACTCTCTCCTGGTCTGGACCCGTTCGTGCAATTGAAACTGAAGTGGCCCTCTTGTCCACACGCATAGCACCTCGGGGGAATCGAGCCTCCAGTCTGCGGCTCGTTCTCTCTTCCTTTAGTCAGCGGTACCTCCCTCAAAGCCTCTCGTTTTTGTTCCGCCTCTCTCAGCCCCGTGATCCACTCGTCTAGACTATGGTGAGGATACTTCTTGATCTCATCCACTAACCACATACGGCTTTGTTCCTCCTTGAGCCCCCGAGTGATTGCATCTCCCAACAGGGCCTTATCATATTTATGATCATGGTGGTTCAACTCATCGTTTAAATCTAGCATAGCATCATAATATTCAAGAAGCGTTTCGTTGCTCCCTTGTTTCCGCGTCATCACCTTCTGAATGGCGTCGTACGTGGCCGTCTGCCCGCCATATTGCTGCTTCAAATAACAAGTTAACTCATCTACGGTTTCCCAGTCTCTGCGTGCGTTGTATACGCGATCTGCCGCAGGCCCGGCAAGATGCCTTATTATGAATTGGATTCGACTGACTTCGTCTCCGTCTAGCAGCTTGAGGGTTCGGTCAACCTCTCTTAACCACTTTCCTACCTCTATTCCTGGCCTACCGTCGAACTCAGACATGGTCAACCCGGCCCCGAGACTAGCTCCCTCTCTACTATTGTGTCTCCTCATCTCCCACATTGTCTCATCGTGCTGTATTTTATACTGTGTCTTTACCCTATCTAGTGCATCCCCCAACAGAGCTAGGTGTTGTTGGTGTTCCGTCTCTAACTGTTGCAATTGTGTGTGGTACTCCCCCCTTAACTGTTGTACATATACTCCATACTCCCCCATGATTTGGTTCACCCATGCCTGACATTCCCCATTGATCTTCCCTTCTAACTGTTCCAATCGTTCCTGGTACTCACCCCGGATTTTCCCCTCTAGCTTCCCAATACGTTCCACGAACTCTTCTCTCAACTGCACCGTCAACCACAACAACCCCATTCCCACGGCGAGCATGAGTAGAGTTGGGGTCACACTCTCTACCGTTTCCATCCACTCCATGATTACGCTCATTATCCCAACCACAGAACTATCAGTCACGAAATAAATAGAACTACGCTCTGCTACCATTTGTAACCGGTCGGAATTTACTGGACTTTAATTTCTCACTTGACTTGGGGTTTATTTAAAATTAATAGATGGTAATGGCAGTGGAAGCGCCCCTTTGAGAAAAATCCCGAACCAGCACAAGAACACTTACTCTACTAACAAATAAATTGTCCGTGACCCGTGGAAGGATAGCGTCTGTGACTGGGGTGAATGAGACACACTGTTACATTTAGACACTTATATTCCCTCCAACACTACAAGCACAATCCAATAATGGTACACCAATATGCGCACCTCTTAACTTGAACTTAAACACTACTCTGGGGAATAAAAGTTATACAGGATCTAGAAATTATTAGAAACTCAGGCAACAATAAATTTGGAGTATTAAGAAATGTTGCTTGCACAATGAACCGGCCTTAAGGGCACTCAACAAAATTATATCAGTCACTGAGGAAATGGTAATAAAAATGAGAAATTAAATACTCTACAATGAATAAGCCTTAAGGGCACTCAACAAAATTATATCAGTCACTGAGGAAATGGTAATAAAAATGAGAAATTAAATACTCTACAATGAATAGGCCTTAAGGGCACTCAACAAAATTATATCAGTCACTGAGGAAATGGTAATAAAAATAAGAAATTAAATACTCTACAATGAATACGCCTTAAGGGCACTCAACAAAATTATAGCACCCCAACAGATGCACACTTCCTAACCTAACCTAACCACTACTCTGGGGAACAAGGTTATACCTGAGATCAGAATTATGAAGAACAATCAGAGGCATTAAAAGAATCAAATCACAGTATCACTCTGGTTCCACTTGATGGCACAAACATTCAAAACAATATTATCAAAATTATCTAGAAACTATTAAACTACACCCGTAATAAGGGAGGGAAAATGTTCCTCCAGGTATCTCCTAGAGACCTAGACTCACGGTCTCAGTGTGTGACCATTAGTCTACTCGGATAGCCTCAGTGTACTCCCAGTGCATCCATAAAGCGGACGGGAGTGAGCCAATCAGACCTTGTACAGTTGAGAGAAGCTTTAGCGTCCCGTGTCGTTTAGTTGTCGGGAGCACTCGTTCACTCAAGAGATCCTTTGCTACCCCGCTAAACAGTGACAGGCCTACTTTGATCGGTCCAATGGCGACAATCTCCACCCTCAATCATAAACGGCAGTATCAAACGGCAGTCAATCTCTCGCAGTCAACTCCGGGTCAACTCCAGTCAAGTGGGTTCTGGCGGAAACCCTGAAATGAACTCACTGTTAGCTCTAGTTTACTTTATCACTGCCCTATCTAACCCTGTCTGAGATCGAATGAGACTTACTTGTTATACTGCAGTATTTCAGCACAGGTGACTAGGCCACGTGACTATTTCTGGGACAGACGCGCAGGGACGTCTTGTTTGCGTGAGTGCTATCCGGGACTGAGAGAGAGGCCGGGTCGTCTCTCAAGGCGTCAGCTTAGGTCTACGTGACCTATTTTCCGCCTAACTAATAACTCCTTGGGACACACGTAACATTATTCAGACTGCTAAACGATCTATAATAATTTAAAATTCAATAATAGTCCCTTACTTCATGAATCGCATCATTATTAAATCGGTAAACTACATTTAATATCATATAGGCCTAGTTCCACCATCTCTCGCTAGGAGCAGGGAGCGCTCTCTCCCCTCCCATGACCTTGAACGCTCAGTGTTGCCAATGGCGGGGCATTCGAAATCACTCTGAAATTTCTGAATATTACATATATATATATATGTAATATATATATATATATATATATATATATATATATATACGGTCTTCAGGATACAGTGACCCCACTGCCCTCCCATGGTGTAATTATCCCCTGGGGCGTAGGGCTTGTAACCCCACCCTCAGTATTATTATGACAAAAATCGAAAAATGATGACTAATAGTTTTTAAATGTGTCTGGTTGCAATGACGATGATATGAAGAAAAAACACTAAAGTAATGATGAATGAAAGCGAACATGATATCTTGAGTTTGAGCAAAGATAAACGATAAGCCTGCTGGGGACAAGTGAGTGGTGTAAAGTCAGGAGCAGCTAAAATAATAGAATAAACAAGAGGAGGGTTTTTGCTATTGAATGTCGATATGCGACACATATGCTATAATATAATACGATAGTTCTAGAATAATATTATTCAATGAGATATATGGTATGAGAAAAGGATTATTGTGATTGCCTGAAAAGAACGAGATTTTTTGATAATTTGAAAACAAAATTTCGAAGCATAGGTTGATAGTATTGGGCTTTTTAATATAATAATTTGTTTGAGAGAAGCTCATGTGGAGTATTGCTTACAGAGGACCTGGTGACTTAGAATAAGTGAAATCAGATAGTAAACCAGACGGACGAGATTTTCATGAAATATGTAATGCAATAAATAAATGGATGTGTGGAGAGAATTATGAAAATAATTGATGAGAGGATTATTGATGTAAAATATTTAGACCAAAAAGATGAAAATTTACAAGTTTATATAAGGCATAATAGTAGAGAAGATAAACAAGTTGTTAGGATGTAAGGTAAAATATGTAAATGTTTTAATAGAAGTTGTATATGGTGATTCTGGCCATTAATAGATAGTAATGAGAATGACAGTAATAAGAATGTTAAGGGTAAAAAACAATGATAGACTTATGAGTAAATATATGGTCATGATATATAGACAGTGAATGTTGTTGCCAAGTATATAGGAACGATTGAAATAAATTGGAAACTTCTATAAAAGGAGTAAATTGATGAGGTTGGAGAAAAATGGAAGAGTTTACGAGTGTACTTCTAGTGATGACAGCTGAGGTGTTAATGGGCAATACACACAAGTTAACAGTCAAACACCCTCATGTTAACAGTTAGATATGCTTAAGTTATCTACCAGACACACTCAGCAGCCAAATGCATTCTAGTTAACTGTAGAGATAATATTTAATGTCACTGTTTTATTAGAAAATTGTGGTAACTGTGTCATATAGTTTCATTTATAACGAACGCTGTTTTATTTAGTAGGTTGAAGTGATTTTTACTTAAGTTAACATAATATTGTTTTTAGTTAAGTTATTTGCAGTGACTCAGCTAGGCAAGATCATTTAAGTTAGCGAACTGTGATGACTCAAATAATTATGTTAGCAAACTGTAATGACTCGGCTAGTTTAGTTAACAAATAGGGATTTAGTTATGAAAGTGTCGTGACTCGCCTCCTTGATACAACATGCTACAGTTACTCCACTCGTCAATACGTAAATTTAATCTACTAATGAAACTTTCCTGTGCAGGGTTCATAACCTATTATTGGTTACCTGCACAATGTACACACCTGCGATTGTCTGGTGGCAGAGACTGGCAGGCAAACACCTGTTTTTCTTGTTTTGTTTTTATAATCGATAGTATATGAAGATGTCAGATATAATTGGAGAGAGGAAGGGGTAGACGAACATGGGGAAAAAGTCGGGGAAAAGAGAAGAGACAGAAGAATGAGGAGAATGTTGGGGAGAGAAGGACGATGGTAACAGGGGAATTGAAAAACTAAATAGTACTGAGCATAATAGATAAAGGAGGAATTGGAATGAGAAGGAAAGTAGATGAGTTAAGGACCAATAACAAGGGCAATGGCGAGGGATCAGTGTGAGGATCGGATGGAAAATATTTGTTTAAACTTGTTAGTACTAGTAAAGGTACAGGTAAACTCTTAAACACTACATTACAGGTAATTAACTTTCACCATTAGCTTGCAATGCCTCCTTCCACTCTGGTATTCTGAATCCCATTAGCCAATTCGGGAGAGTGTATGAGTGCCTTTTCTGACTGACTGACTGCGAGAAATATTCCCACTTTCCACGCTGACTCTGCGTTGCTCCCTCCCAGTTAGCCTCCCCTCTTCTCCTCCATCGCCTATGCCGTGTCTCCGACCCTCCCGCGTCCCAAGCTCCTTACTGCGCCCCTGATCGACCACTCGTCACTTTTCACTAACGCAGCGGATATGAAAAAATAAGATGAGTGTTCGTGTCTACTTTTCATGACACATCTGGAAAGTTAAATGGAGAGTGATTGTTTGTGTTTGTTTCAGTGTATGTTTTGTTTTGGCATCACCTCAAGATAATACAGCCTAGCTTTTTTCACCTCCTTCAACTCTCTGGCATTCTGATAGTGGTAGTGGGTCTCATTAGCTTTCGATACACAAGGAAATAGTGTGACCGACACTGTATTTCCGCAACTGTAAAATTAGGTACCCGTGTACAGCCGGGTGGAATGGGATTGCCCTGGGATCGAACCAGAGGCTTGTAGGATAGGAGGCGAGTGCTGTAACCACTTGGCTGTTTCGCACACACACACACACACACACACACACACACACACCATCGCGCTAACTCTGGACCCTTGATACGACTTATAATAGCCGTAAGTTAACGTAATATAGCATAAAGTAATAGGCTATATTTGTAAAGGTGAGGACAATATGGCAACTGAACTGTGTATCCGCGCATAACATAACATGACAATAAGCACCCTAGTGATAGAAAGGTCACCCATGAGCATTATGAAACAGATATATTTGCATTCTACGAGAGTCAATGTTTACAAAGCTAAACATGGTAACCGGCCTACGTTTACACATGCAAAAAGGCTTGGTTAGTATTTACATATGTCATCATTCGATCAATGTTTCTAAACAATAGGACAAATTTAACGTCTAACGCTTCTCAGTATTTGCACATCAAAACAATGACAGTATCAATAACACTATATATGCATACTAATTTTAATATCTGTGATTATTTGCACCGAAGTTTTTTTTTTATAGTTTATGTGTTTCATTAAATTTGTGAAATTGATAACTTTACATATATGATTATACAGAACAGTCGGCACCTATTACCATACTTACACGGTCACCTTGACATGCGTACACCTGTATAAGTACACATACACGACCACTTAGACTCGGGTATACAGGTATATATATATATATATATATATAGAGTATATATATATATATATATATATATATATATATATATATATATATATATATATATATATATACTGTATATATTACTTAAGTTAACATGGATACACACTTTCGTTTTTACAGGTGCTTGTGTATGTAGACGAAACTGTGGATTCGCGCGCGCACACACATACAAGTATACAAACGTAGATTCATACCTCACATACAAACTTTCAAATATATGACCATATACTGTATATACACAACTCACCATACAAATATAACAACCTGATATTCACTTATTATACACCTAATATACTGTAGCTCTCGAGTTCTGCTCTGAAAGACATGTTCATTTTTCCACAATGATCTGAACCCCTTGAGTACAATAGCTAAACTTCTCAAGTACTATGGCTAAACCCCTTGATTACGATGACTTAACCCTCTGAAACAATGACTTTACCCCTTGAGTAATATGACTAAGCTTAAATCTAGGGTTAAAAGGCTGTTAACGTAATCAAATAGTTAAGTTTTCATCGTACTCAAGGGATAAAATCATCGTACTTTTATAATTTGACATCGTAATCAAATTGTTAGGTCACCGTGCTCAAGGGGTTAATGTATTGTACTCGAAGGGTCAAATCATCCTACTCAAGAGGTTAACTCATCGTACTGAAGGGTAAAATCGTTGTACTGAAGAGGTTGTCTTTGTAAGTAAATGGTCAAGTCATCGTTGTCAAGGGGATAACTCCGATAACATACTCATGACGTAAATTCACCTAACTTAGGGGGTTTGTCATCGTACTCAAGGGGTTGTTATCGTACTCAAGGGGTTCTCATTGTGCTCAAGGGGTTTCGTTGTATTCAAGGGGTTTTCATTGTACTCAAGGGCTTGTCATTGTATTCATGGTTAAATCATCGTGATCAAAGAGTTAAATTACACCGTTAGGGATTTCTACAAAGCAAAACAGATAATGAGGTTGTATAGCACTGTGTTCCTCAACTAACACTACCTACTTAATGAGGTTTTACGTGTTAACAGGTATCTACTCCTTAGAAAGTCACCTGCGTGTCTCATGTCTTTATATTGACTTTGTAAACTCGTCTATTAAGAACACCTGAGATGTTTATTTTTATTTTTCTAACTCGCCAACACCTGTAATCCTCAGGTAGGTGTAGCAGGAAGAGTGTGTTACTCATACTGAAGGGTGCGTTCCTGCGACCCACCCATAGATGTAAGGAATTTCTCGCATCTCTCGCACGGATTCAGTAAAGATTGTCCTGACCGACTCCACATTTTACCTACATCACAACCGGTCAAAAACACACCCTATCCTCCAGTTTATAAAGCAAACTGTCGCACATTCACGCCACAAATATACCCGTCCAGGCGTAGTATAGAGAGGTAGAGAGAGAGGTTGTGCGTCGACCGAGAGCATTTTCTAACTGTGAGCGCCGTACTGACATGTCCGAACAGTTTTACTCTCAGTGACACCAACATTCCCACACAAAACTCGGAATGGGATATTCAACACCAGCATCAGCTTCTTGTAGCGTCGTTGACTTGTAAATCAACTCACATGTTCATCATCACGACACGACTGCTGCAGGTTTTAAATGTGTTCTTTTGTGTGTGTGTGTTGTATGTGTATTTCTTGTGGAGAGATTCTGGTGTGTGTTGATATTTATTTTTTTTATTGTTTGTTTTGTGTTACTTAGATACTGTTGAGTGGCATTACACACACACACACACACACACACACACACACACACACACACACACACACACACACACACACACCTTGTATGTATATTTATTTATGATATTTATTTGACGTTTTCCTAACATAATTACCATATCATTAAGTACTTTACTAATAATAACCCTCTAGAGTCTTCCTAATTACTAACCATCATGAATCACTTATTTTGACAATACTGACTGCCATTACGCGCCATACTGAAGTACGCGCCATACTGAGGTGAGCATCGTTATCATTGACCACAGAGCACCATAATAAGGAGTATTATCTCCCAGTAAAAGGTCACACCCAAATGAAAAAAAAGCTTATTAAACACCATAGGAAGCACCATTGTGAACGCCATCGAGCGCCTTTCAGAGACACGCGACGATCAGCAGGTATCGAATTTTGACTGAAATATTGCCCTTGGTGGTTTGTTATTCATGGCCTTGCCTTCCTCATGGGCGATCCATCTCCTTAGCCAAGCCTGGTGGTGATGGTGTTGTTGTTGGTAATGGTGGTGGTGGTGGTGGTAGGAGCAGTGGTGTTGGTGGTGGTTGTGTTATTGTTGTTGATGGTGGTAGTGGTAATTGATGGTGGTAATAGTGGTGATGGTGTTGTTGTTGGTAATGGTGGTGGTGTTGTTGTTGTTGTTGGTGGTGGTGGTAGGAGCAGTGGTGTTGGTGGTGGTTGTGTTACTGTTGTTGATGGTGGTAGTGGTAATTGATGGTGGTAATAGTGGTGATGGTGTTGTTGTTGGTAATGGTGGTGGTGGTGGTGATGGTGTTGTTGTTGGTGGTGGTGGTAGGAGCAGTGGTGTTGGTGGTGGTTGTGTTACTGTTGTTGATGGTGGTAGTGGTAATTGATGGTGGTAATAGTGGTGATGGTGTTGTTGTTGGTAATGGTGGTGGTGGTGGTGATGGTGTTGTTGTTGGTGGTGGTGGTAGGAGCAGTGGTGTTGGTGGTGGTTGTGTTATTGTTGTTGATGGTGGTAGTGGTAATTGATGGTGGTAATAGTGGTGATGGTGTTGCTGTTGGTAATGGTGGTGGTGGTGGTGATGGTGTTGTTGTTGGTGGTGGTGGTAGGAGCAGTGGTGTTGGTGGTGGTTGTGTTATTGTTGTTGATGGTGGTAGTGGTAATTGATGGTGGTAATAGTGGTGATGGTGTTGTTGTTGGTGGTGGTGGTAGGAGCAGTGGTGTTGGTGGTGGTTGTGTTATTGTTGTTGATGGTGGTAGTGGTAATTGATGGTGGTAATAGTGGTGATGGTGTTGTTGTTGGTAATGGTGGTGGTGGTGGTGATGGTGTTGTTGTTGGTAATGGTGGTAGGAGCAGTGGTGTTGGTGGTGGTTGTGTTATTGTTGTTGATGGTGGTAGTGGTAATTGATGGTGGTAATAGTGGTGATGGTGTTGTTGTTGGTAATGGTGGTGGTGGTGGTGATGGTGTTGTTGGTGGTGGTGGTAGGAGCAGTGGTGTTGGTGGTGGTTGTGTTACTGTTGTTGATGGTGGTAGTGGTAATTGATGGTGATAATAGTGGTGATGGTGTTGTTGTTGGTAATGGTGGTGGTGATGGTGTTGTTGTTGGTGGTGGTGGTAGGAGCAGTGGTGTTGGTGGTGGTTGTGTTACTGTTGTTGATGGTGGTAGTGGTAATTGATGGTGGTAATAGTGGTGATGGTGTTGTTGTTGGTAATGGTGGTGGTGGTGGTGATGGTGTTGTTGTTGGTGGTGGTGGTAGGAGCAGTGGTGTTGGTGGTGGTTGTGTTATTGTTGTTGATGGTGGTAGTGGTAATTGATGGTGGTAATAGTGGTGATGGTGTTGTTGTTGGTAATGGTGGTGGTGGTGGTGATGGTGTTGTTGTTGGTGGTGGTGGTAGGAGCAGTGGTGTTGGTGGTGGTTGTGTTATTGTTGTTGATGGTGGTAGTGGTAATTGATGGTGGTAATAGTGGTGATGGTGTTGTTGTTGGTAATGGTGGTGGTGTTGTTGTTGTTGTTGGTGGTGGTGGTAGGAGCAGTGGTGTTGGTGGTGGTTGTGTTACTGTTGTTGATGGTGGTAGTGGTAATTGATGGTGGTAATAGTGGTGATGGTGTTGTTGTTGGTAATGGTGGTGGTGGTGGTGATGGTGTTGTTGGTGGTGGTGGTAGGAGCAGTGGTGTTGGTGGTGGTTGTGTTACTGTTGTTGATGGTGGTAGTGGTAATTGATGGTGATAATAGTGGTGATGGTGTTGTTGTTGGTAATGGTGGTGGTGATGGTGTTGTTGTTGGTGGTGGTGGTAGGAGCAGTGGTGTTGGTGGTGGTTGTGTTACTGTTGTTGATGGTGGTAGTGGTAATTGATGGTGGTAATAGTGGTGATGGTGTTGTTGTTGGTAATGGTGGTGGTGGTGGTGATGGTGTTGTTGTTGGTGGTGGTGGTAGGAGCAGTGGTGTTGGTGGTGGTTGTGTTATTGTTGTTGATGGTGGTAGTGGTAATTGATGGTGGTAATAGTGGTGATGGTGTTGTTGTTGGTAATGGTGGTGGTGGTGGTGATGGTGTTGTTGTTGGTGGTGGTGGTGGTAGGAGCAGTGGTGTTGGTGGTGGTTGTGTTATTGTTGTTGATGGTGGTAGTGGTAATTGATGGTGGTAATAGTGGTGATGGTGTTGCTGTTGGTAATGGTGGTGGTGGTGGTGATGGTGTTGTTGTTGGTGGTGGTGGTAGGAGCAGTGGTGTTGGTGGTGGTTGTGTTATTGTTGTTGATGGTGGTAGTGGTAATTGATGGTGGTAATAGTGGTGATGGTGTTGTTGTTGGTGGTGGTGGTAGGAGCAGTGGTGTTGGTGGTGGTTGTGTTATTGTTGTTGATGGTGGTAGTGGTAATTGATGGTGGTAATAGTGGTGATGGTGTTGTTGTTGGTAATGGTGGTGGTGATGGTGTTGTTGTTGGTAATGGTGGTAGGAGCAGTGGTGTTGGTGGTGGTTGTGTTATTGTTGTTGATGGTGGTAGTGGTAATTGATGGTGGTAATAGTGGTGATGGTGTTGTTGTTGGTAATGGTGGTGGTGGTGGTGATGGTGTTGTTGTTGGTGGTGGTGGTAGGAGCAGTGGTGTTGGTGGTGGTTGTGTTACTGTTGTTGATGGTGGTAGTGGTAATTGATGGTGGTAATAGTGGTGATGGTGTTGTTGTTGGTAATGGTGGTGGTGGTGGTGATGGTGTTGTTGTTGGTGGTGGTGGTAGGAGCAGTGGTGTTGGTGGTGGTTGTGTTATTGTTGTTGATGGTGGTAGTGGTAATTGATGGTGGTAATAGTGGTGATGGTGTTGTTGGTAATGGTGGTGGTGGTGGTGATGGTGTTGTTGTTGGTAGTGGTGGTAGGAGCAGTGGTGTTGGTGGTGGTTGTGTTATTGTTGTTGATGGTGGTAGTGGTAATTGATGGTAATAATAGTGGTGATGGTGTTGTTGTTGGTAATGGTGGTGGTGGTGGTGATGGTGTTGTTGTTGGTTGTGGTGGTAGGAGCAGTGGTGTTGGTGGTGGTTGTGTTATTGTTGTTGATGGTGGTAGTGGTAATTGATGGTGGTAATAGTGGTGATGGTGTTGTTGGTAATGGTGGTGGTGGTGGTGATGGTGTTGTTGTTGGTGGTGGTGGTAGGAGCAGTGGTGTTGGTGGTGGTTGTGTTATTGTTGTTGATGGTGGTAGTGGTAATTGATGGTAATAATAGTGGTAATGCTGTTTTATTTACCAATATTACATAAATCCCAATTTTTTTCCACTGGTATATTATTTTTACTTGTTCTGACTTTGTATTTATTTTTTGTTTGTCTGATAATACTCGATAGTTGTCTTTGTTTGCTCAGTGATGATTGATGTTTTTGCTTTGTTTTTATTTGCTGTTTTTGAGCATTAATAACATATATGTTGGCGTAATCAAAGTTCATGTGCGCTGCTTAGCATTAGCGGTGTCATAATGGAAGGTATACAGTTAGAGAAAGGAAGGCACACACATAGACAGACAGACAGATCGACAGAGAGGCAGGCAGAAAGACAGACGGGCAGGCAGATAGACATAAAAACAAAAGAAAGACACACAGCATAGTTGTCACTCGTCGCCCTGAGGCTTCTTTGTGAGGTTGTGTTGTAGTTCATTTTTATTATTTCTTCTTACTCTGGTTCCTCCACCGACTTTGAATACTGTTTCTCTTGTCTCTCGTTCACATTCTGCTCTGGCAACCTCTTAGTAAGTCAGTCAGTCAGTCAGTCAGTTACAATCGAGATGTCGTCCCTTATGTCTGAAGATTGGCGACCACAGCCCTCAACACGCACCATTCTGAGGTTGTCTTTACCAATCTTTTTAATTTTCTTGTCTCTCAAGTCACATTATTTGTTTTTCCCTGGCCATTCATAATCCGAGTTTTAGTAATTTATTCCTATGATGCAAAAAATATTGATAATATTTTGAAATGTGGAAAACTATTTCTAAATTAAAATCAATATTTGTCGCATGTACATCAAATGTCCTCCTAAAATATAATGATTACATAATATTACACAATATAAACAATGAAAAAATAAAGAAACGACCATAACGCATCCAGGAAGCGAATAACATTATGACGTCAACGACAACACAACACCACGATTACTATGACAATACAAAGACAGCACTACGATATTTTGACTACAACACAACTTGTAACAGCAACACAACGACTACTATGACGACAACACAACGATAATTATGACGATACGGGTTTGGTATAATATCCACACTTACCTTAAAACAGAATAGGTTTGGTTAAGTTGTTGTTGTTGTTGTTATTGTTTTAGTTGCAACTGTTATTTTCACCATGTTTGTCTTGAAGGTCGAGAAAGTTTTGTTTGAGTTAGATTAGGTTAAATTAGTCTTGGTTAAGTTATGGTTGAAATAAATTGTTATATACGGTAGTGGTGCTGCGTCTCTCCCTCGATGGTGCATGGCCAAGAATTAAAGAAAAAACGAGTTTAAAAATAATATAATGAACTAAAAAAACAAATAATTAATCTAACGTAAATTAAGGGGGTTAATTCCCACCAAATATAAAGAGCCATAATCCACGTACCACTCAGGGAAAGGGGAAATAAAATACACATCCTGCCACTCTTGATGATGATAACAATAACTTCTTAATTACCTTCACAAGCAACAACACAGGTGCACATCATTAATGGGTCAGCTTCTAATGATAGTTACAGAGATAACATTAGAGACGCCCTGATGCCGGCGGGCCTTTGAGCATTACACGCTCCACATGGGTCACGACTCTCACATAACTCACAACAGGAACCCGAGATCAAAGCTTCTTCTGACAAGCCTGGAAATGAATGGCAGATAAATTACGATATTTGATGGTCGACTTTAACGTTTATAATATATATTGTAGGTCTTTATGAGGGTAAAGTTAGTTATTTTAATATATAAATGGCGTAGAGACTTGTCATAATAGCATCATTCTCAAATCTATTCACTGAAGCGTTTCCTTAATAGATGTTTTGTTGTGGTTGAATGTGGGTGCGCCAAGTCCGTAGACTTTCTATTGATAGTTTTTTTCTTTTTTTTAACCTGTTATAGAATAGATGATATAAGAAAACACTATATCCCACGAATTGCTTATATAGCGAACGTCAGCTGTCTTTTGAAAATTAATGAGAGAAGCACTGCAAGAAAAACACATAGTAATTGTAAAAGCAATACAAGATAATATAAAAAACTCTTCTCCACTTGTTGTTTTATAATGTCGAGGAATTGTATTACTTGGGGTTTTATTTATACCAATGATAATTACATAAGAAATAATGAAGGAATAATGTGAAGGGTATAAGGTAAAAGTGTCATATTTCATAGTCATAAGGACACATCACCACAGTTCATTAATCAAATTTAATCGTTATCCTCTCATTTAATAACTTACCCTACGTTAATCACTCACATTTAATCAACAACAATGCCTTAATTAAAGAGATCATACTTAAAGTGTATATTAATATCCTTTTTCTTCAGCGTTATGTAGCATGAGACCTGTTCCATTTTGTAGCCACTGTAGTGTGTGTGACGTCATATTAACGCTATGAAAACAGATACCATTATGACCATTGCGTTGTTCTTCTCGAGTGGCTGATTGATTGATTGTGGTAATTACATTCCTGGTGACGCAACCGTGTGGCTGCAATAGACTGAAGACTTAAGTAGTTTTAGTGTAGAATTCTTGACCAATACAAATTGAAAATAATGATGAATATAGGCGAAAAATACATCCACAGTGAAATGAGTATTACAGGAGTATATATGCAACCACAATATAATGATAGAACTAAATAATACACCATGAGTAATATAGCAATATATACTTATACACCATGAGTAATATAGCAATATATACTTATACACAATGAGTAATATAGCAATATATACTTATACACAATGAGTAATATAGCAATATATACTTATACACAATGAGTAATATAGCAATATATACTTATACACAATGAGTAATATAGCAATATATACTTATACATAAGAGTATTATAGGAATATTTAAGTGCATATTTTCTCAACTGGTTTGGGTGTTCATTTCCTAATTTACGATAAAATCTTATAGCGTCTTATAGTTAACACTCTTAAAAGATATTCTTAAAATTTTTGAACGTAGGAAAAAAATTAAAAAATACTGCGGGTTTCATTTGTATTTTTACAAGAGGTGGGATAGGGAGGGAGAGTCGGGGGGCGTGGGAGATAGGGGGAGGATGGAGAATAGAGAATGGGAAGAACAAGGCAATTTTTCTAGCATGAACAGAATGGTTGTAACCAAACACATCGCTTTTTTTATCCCCCAAAGCGAATGTGTATCGAGAAGAAAACATAGAAAGAAATTTATTCATTGAATTTTGAATAAAATGAAGTCTAGCGTCTATGAATTTGAGTGATACTATGTGATGCGGTTTATCGGTCAGGTCACTACGAAATGGTTAATAGTTATTATAAATTAACACTCATTAAAAGTTGTTATAATTAATCAACATATTCCAGAAAAGTTTCATATTCCAAAACGCTGTCATAAGTTAACATCTTCTAAATAGTTGTTATAAATGATCAATATAAAAGAACTAATCCTTCACATACTAAAAATGTTGTCGATCAATCAGTTAGAAAAGACAGTAATTGGTCTGAATGACGCACCAATAAATTAATAACACTATCGAAGATTAACAATAGTGAAAGTGACAGATCTTACGTGTGTTTAAGATTTACCGCGCATCATAATTTTGGAAATAATATATATATATATATATATATATATATATATATATATATATATATATATATATATATATATATATATATATATATATATATATATTTCATGTAAATCCACAATGAAAACGTGGATAAGATAAATCTTGATAAAATCACACGGGAGAATGGAAACAACGGAGTACCTTAGCTTTCGTCTTTATTCAAGACATCTTCAGAGGCAACTGGATTACATAGACAGAGAGAGGCTTAAATATACAGGGTGACCTTAAAAACATGAGGTCGGGTCATAATGATGACATCCACTAATCCACACACCAACACCATCACACACGTAGAGGAGCTTAAGAGAAGGGGGTGACGTGACTAGTCAGGTCAGGTCACAAATAAGGGACCCACAAAATAACTATCATACATCTAGATCAAAGGTTTTCAAAGCATTTTTAACCTTGGGCCACTGACAAATAAATTTATGCAACATATTATCAGTTTTGAACTGACCATCACTAAGGTTTATAGATTTTAATTCCTTAATCAAACTAGCTTCAACCAGAAGTCTTTCTGTGACACAAGATGATTTGAATATTTCTAAGCTATTTTCCCAAGCAATGGGGTGATTATTATTCCTAACATGAACGAACAAGGCACTGCTTTCAGATGCAGTTTTGATATTATGCTTATGTTGTTTGATTCTGAGCTGCAGAGTTTTTCCTGTCCGACCTACATAATTACAATTACATTTGCTACATGGAATACAATAAACACTTCCATTTACATTCAAACTTGGGCTATTCCTTATTAACATATTGGTAATGGTTGAGTCATACTTGAAAACAACATTAATATTTAGAAGCTTGAGGGACCGAACTAACGGGACAAATTCATTACGATAGGGCAGAGTCAAAATATTCTTAAGTGTAGGAACTTGTCTGGTTTGAGAGGAATGAAAGGATTTTTTAGCCCTATTAAAACAACGATCAACAAACACAGAAGGGTACCCGAGTTCCTGTGCAATAGAACGAATGTGTTTCAATTCATCGTCAATAAATTCAGAGTCACAAATACGCAGACATCTTAAGAACATAGCAGAAAAAACTGACATTTTGGTAGACTCAAAGTGATTCGATAAAAAGTGAATGAAACTATCAACCTGTGTGGGCTTTCTATATACCTTAAATTTATAGTTTTGGCCATTTCTCATGATAAGCATATCAAGAAATGGAAGGGATTCATTTATTTCTCTTTCAATTTTGAACGTGATACTAGGGACAATATCATTAAGCTTGTCTAAAAATTCCAAAGGGTCACTGTTTCTAGGCCAAAGACAAAGAACATCATCTACATATCTGTACCATGGAGGAATAAAGTCCACTATATTGGGTAGTAATCTAGACTCAAAAAACTCCATATAAATACAGGCTAGAGGAGCAGAAAGGCAATTACCCATGCTCATCCCAAATATTTGCTTGTAGAACTTCCCATTTGCCCTAAACACATTGTCAGTTACGCATAACTCTATCAATTTCAGGAAAGTATCATGTTCAATAGTTAAATCTAGCAGTTGTAATTTATCTTTAAGAAATGAAAGTAAGTCTTTCACAGGTACTCTAGTGAACAGTGAATTTACATCAAAACTTATTAATTCGCAAGGTTCGTTGTGTTTCTTGAGTTTATCAATTAAATCACTGCTATTGTGTATATGTGAATTAGATATTTGGCCTGTAAGAGGGGATATCATCTTTACCAGCCACTTGGATAATTTGTAAGTAACAGACCCCACAGAACTCACGATAGGACGTAATGGATTATTAAGCTTGTGTGTTTTGATCAATCCATACATGTAAGGTAAAGTGGGATTAATTTGAGAGAGCTGTTTAGTGAGGTCGGGGTTCTTTTTCAATAACATCTTCATTTTGGAATTAGATAACTTATTAATATTTTCCAGGGGATCTTTCGTAAGCTCACAATACGTGCTTTCATCACTAAGTAATGAATTCATCTTATCATTGTAGTCACTTTTATCCAAAATAACAATAGCATTAGACTTATCAGCCTTGGTAATATGGATATTCTTATTTCTTTTCAAGTTTATCAAGGCTGTTTCAAATCTTTTTGGAATGTTTGAAGCAAATTTCTTATTTAAAACACTATGTATACAACCTTTAGCTATGGAAATATCTTCATTTGTAACATCTGACGACTTATTCTTTTCTAGGTTGACTAAACCTTTAGCAATAGTAAGCGGATTAACGCACCGTTGAGTGATAGAAAACTTCCTACCAAAACCAAGAACAAGTTTCTCATTTGTCTGTAGATCATAAGAGGATAAGTTTATGAACAAATTTGGATCACTCAATATGGTCCAGTAACTCTCGTCAAACAGAGCATTTAATTTGGCATTTAACCTTCTTTTTTGGGATTTGTCAGTTTCACTAAGAAGTTGATATACAAAATCACGAATGGTGTGCCACTTATTAACACAAACACTGTTTTCCATAAGTATTTTACACTGAGCACTGTGCTTGAAGGCTAATTTCACACTATCACTTGAACTCTTGATAAGGGAATCTAGCAACACTTTATCCAACTCAGAGAATGCTTGATTGTCCAGATTTCTTAGTCTACTTGGAAGACAGGACTTGGGAACAATTTTATCATCTCTGCAATCTTTCAAAAACTTCAACTTGTTTTTGAGACTATGAGCCTTCAGCAAAATCTTCTTGTAGTTACGGTAGATGGGACGAAGATGAGGATGTTTTCGACAGATTAAGGACACAGCGTAAGTTGCCTCTGAAGATGTCTTGAATAAAGACCTTAAAAACATGAGGTCAGGTCATAATGATGTCATCCACTAATCCCCACACCAACACACACGTAGAGGAGCTTAAGAGAAGGGGGGTGACGTGACTAGTATATATATATATATATGCAGGGGGGGTATGTGTGTGTGTACATGTTTGCGGTACCACGGAGTTCTCTTGTACACCAGCACTAGGAACCGGAGCCCACACCCTCAACACACGTCCAGGTGACACCCTCGCTGGCCCTATGACAGGTAAATAAAAACAAATCAATATAACTCGGTGTGGCGATGAATACAACAGAGTGCGTCTCGTGCTGTAGAGGGGTAGAATATATAGCCTGCCACTTTCTTGCTCACAACTGCAGTAAAGGGAAGATAAAGGCCAAAGGCGTAAGTACTTTCTACTATTGCAACCCTACGTGCCTAGATTTCTGCAGTACTTCTTAGTCACAGGAACCTTGCAGTCCCACGATAAATCTCTGAAGGACCTTGGTGTAGGATAGATACACGGAGACAGTGTATGGTCCGCTAGTATGTAGGTAAGCCCTGGGCACTGAGCAACTCAACCCGGATAGGCAAGGCACGAGAGCCTTGGTAGACAGCCCACTTAAAACAGAGAGTCACTTCATTTTTAGTACTCACCACTGAGTACCATGAAGACTGAAAGGCTGTGAAAGGAAAATTCTTTGGTCAGTTGAGGCAGGACAAGCATATACTATGATAAATCGTGGGAAAAAATAGACAATGACATACACCCCAGCCCGTAAGAGGAAAAAGAAGATAACTTGATTCATTCAACAGCGATGTACGAGACAAGCTGCGGAGAGTTAAGAGGACCCTCCCTGTGGTGTTGGTCCAGCTGCACGTCACCACTCAGGACCCTCCCTGTGGTGTTGGTCCAGCTGCACGTCACCACTCAGGACCCCCCCTGTGGTGTTGGTCCAGCTGCACGTCACCACTCAGGACCCTCCCTGTGGTGTTGGTCCAGCTGCACGTCACCACTCAGGACCCCCCCTGTGGTGTTGGTCCAGCTGCACGTCACCACTCAGGACCCTCCCTGTGGTGTTGGTCCAGCTGCACGTCACCACTCAGGACCCCCCCTGTGGTGTTGGTCCAGCTGCACGTCACCACTCAGGACCCTCCCTGTGGTGTTGGTCCAGCTGCACGTCACCACTCAGGACCCTCCCTGTGGTGTTGGTCCAGCTGCACGTCACCACTCAGGACCCTCCCTGTGGTGTTGGTCCAGCTGCACGTCACCACTCAGGACCCTCCCTGTGGTGTTGGTCCAGCTGCACGTCACCACTCAGGACCCTCCCTGTGGTGTTGGTCCAGCTGCACGTCACCACTCAGGACCCTCCCTGTGGTGTTGGTCCAGCTGCACGTCACCACTCAGGACCCTCCCTGTGGTGTTGGTCCAGCTGCACGTCACCACTCAGGACCCTCCCTGTGGTGTTGGTCCAGCTGCACGTCACCACTCAGGACCCTCCCTGTGGTGTTGGTCCAGCTGCACGTCACCACTCAGGACCCTCCCTGTGGTGTTGGTCCATCTGCACGTCACCACTCAGGACCCTCCCTGCGGTGTTGGTCCAGCTGCACGTCACCACTCAGGACCCTCCCTGTGGTGTTGGTCCAGCTGCACGTCACCACTCAGGACCCTCCCTGCGGTGATGGTCCAGCTGCACGTCACCACTCAGGACCCTCCCTGCGGTGATGGTCCAGCTGCACGTCACCACTCAGGACCCTCCCTGTGGTGTTGGTCCAGCTGCACGTCACCACTCAGGACCCTCCCTGTGGTGTTGGTCCAGCTGCACGTCACCACTCAGGACCCTCCCTGCGGTGATAGTCCAGCTGCACGTCACCACTCAGGACCCTCCCTGCGGTGATGGTCCAGCAGCACGTCACCACTCA
>CAUDMG010002024.1:0-5000 GCA_958450375.1 Homarus gammarus
TGGAATTCCAAACCGTCTACTTGTAAGGCTCCATACCACATTATAGGGGCGTAACACCAGATGACTTCAGCTTTGCATTATGCATTCCCTGGTTCGGTCTAATGGGTCTTCTGTGTTTATTGCACTACGTGTCCCCGCTTTTGTTTTTTTTCATCCTTACTTGTCCCTTCTCTTAAGACAGGCTACACCTAAACCAACCAATTTAACACTAACCTTTTTAACAGACATTATCTCTACTCACTTGTACGCGATTATAATTGCCTATGCCTGTCACCCCAATTCTACCTCTCGCGTCTTTATTTCTTATGGCACCATCCAATCCCCTTGACAAATTCGATCACTTGTCGCTCTCACGTACTTCCAATCACCCTTGCACTTTGATTTTCAAATTGCACGTGTTGTTTTTGGTCTGCCTCCTCTTCTCCCAACTTTTTTTTTTTTTACTAGCTATCAATCATACAGGCCCCAACAAACTTTTTTTTTTTTTCTCCTATGCGACCTATGAATGTCGATCTAGCACAGTACTTCAAAAGCTGTTCTTAGCATATTACTATTTTTTTGGTCAGCGTACAATTGATACTGAAAATGGTCCAAGAGATTCTCTTCTTCCTTCTAGTGTCCCCCCTCTCCCCTTTCGGTGGTGTAATTCACGGCTAACTAGCATTTGACTATGTTATCTCGGCTTAATTGGGCTGATGAACCGCCCAGCAGCGGTTCCTTAGAGTTCTTGGAGGAGTTTTGGCTCGGCTGAATACCCCGGCTGGTGAGATGTGCTCGAGAAGCCGATGTGGAATTCCTGCCGGTGTCTGGTGGCGGAGCTCAGGGCCTGCAGGGGGGGGGGGGGGGCAGAGGGTGTGTTAATGGTGATTAGTTGGTGTCTTCTTAAATGGGCCCTTGTATTAATGGGCCCCTGTCTTAATGGGCCCTTGTCTTAATGGGCCCCAGTCTTAATAGGCCTTTGTATTAATGTATCAATGGGACTCTGTATTAATGGGCCCCTGTTTTAATGGGTTCCTGTCTTAATAGGCCTTTGTATTAATGTATCAATGGGCCCTTGTATTAATGTGCCCCTGTTTTAATGGGTTCCTGTCTTAATGGGTTCCTATGTTAATGAGCCCCAGTCTTAAATGGCCTAGTCCTAGAAACTCCCTAAGAGTAACCTAACCTAGCCTAACCAAGCCTCACCTAACCGAACCTAAAGTACCTAGTGTAATATATAACATAATCTAAGAAATACGACTCCAAATTCAACCATTAAATACCGGAGCGGAATCTCTTTGTATGAATATTTAAACCTGTGGATTATCTTTGTATTATTCACCTGAGACCTTAGTTAGCCCTGAGAGAGAGAGAGAGAGAGAGAGAGAGAGAGAGAGAGAGAGAGAGAGAGAGAGAGAGAGAGAGAGACTATAGGTAAGGTTAGGTTAAGTTAGGTTAGGTTAGGGTTCCTGAATGTAAGTTCTTCGTGGTTCTTGATACGAATTTCTGGCCATTTTCACCAGGTGTTCCCGACCAGGTATTTGCATTCTCACCATTTTTTCCCTCTCTCTCTCTACTCCAATCTGCATACTTCTCCCTCCTCCCATTCTCTCCGATTCTCTCATTCTCTGTCTTTCTCCTTTATTTCCTGAATTATCATATCGGTTTCCATTTGTCGATTGGATTTGCATTTACACTTTTTTTTTATCTTGTTATTTTTTCAATCTACATGTTTGTGTGTGTGTGTGTGTGTGTGTGTGTGTGTGTGTGTGTGTGTGTGTGTGTGTGTGTGTGTGTGTGTATTTTTGTCTGTCTGTCTGTCTGTCTATCTGTCTCTATGTTTATCTATGTTTATCATTGGTAGAAAGGAAACACACACACACACACACACACACACACACACACACACACACACACACACACACACACACACACACACAGACGACTACTCTCCTGAAATAAAACAACACTGATTTAATAGAACGATTAAAATATCTTGTACCACACAAGGCTGTGGTAATTTCCCTGGAGGTTAGAGAGAGAGAGAGAGAGAGAGAGAGAGAGAGAGAGAGAGAGAGAGAGAGAGAGAGAGAGAGAGAGAGAGAGACCCACACACCACCTGTCAGCCAAGTTAATTGTATATTACTGCAGCTCAGGTGGCCATGGCCTTCCCCCTTCCCCCCTCCTCCTCCCTCCCCCCCCTCTCCCCTTAATCGCTCACTACTCCAAGCCAAAATATAAGGAGACTACGCTTAATGGCAAATCTGATTAACTTGACTCAATCTTAAGTCAGTCAGTCAGACAGTCAGGTAGTTAGCTTGTCAATCATACAGTCATTCAGTCAGGTTTTAAGTCTTTCATTCAGTCGTTCAGTTAATGTATGTATGTATATATGTATGTATGTATGTATGTATGTATGTTTTATTCACCCATTTCGTCTATCTTTTCAACTTTATTATCGTTCGTGTTCTTATTATTATCTTCTCAAAGGTAAAATAATTAACAGGTAAGAATTATCACCTTGCTTACCTGTATCAAAGTGGTGGCACTCACTAGCGTCAAATGGCAATATGTGTGTGTGTGTATGTGTGTGTGTGTGTGTGTGTGTGTGTGTGTGTGTGTGTGTGTGTGTGTGTGTGTGTGTGTGTGTCGTGTCTTTAGTTGTGGTGTTGTGTTGTATCGACTGTGGTAGGTGAGTTGTGGTTGTCTGTGTGGCAGGTGAGGTATAGAGTCTGTCTGTCTGTCTGTCTCTTTATCTCTGTCTCTGTCTGTTTGTCTGTCTGTCTCCGTTTGTCTCGCTCACACACACACACACACACACACACACACACACACACACACGGGGTCACAGTCGTATATATGCTCAATCAAGGTAAGATTTATGGCTCCTAAACACACGTTGGTTACCTGGTGGTCAACACTAAGACCTGATCAGCTGATGTTGCCTGTATTTATCTCTCTCTCTCTCTCTCTCTCTCTCTCTCTCTCTCTCTCTCTCTCTCTCTCTCTCTTTCTCTTATTATTAACATTATTATTATTATTATTATTATTATCATCAAAGTGTAAAATATTACTCCTCTCCATCTTCTTGATAATAATAATCTTACTCACAGAATATTATCAAAATTATTCCCATTCATTAATTATTATTTTTTTTAATCGGTAACTAGGCATCCTGTTCCCCGTTTTCTTTACCGTGTCAACAGTGAGGGGCGGACCGTGTTAGTCTTGTCTCCTCACGTGTCGCACCGTGTTTATCTCTCCTCGGTCTCTACATTTTGTTTAGATTTTGTTTCTGTCTGTCTCTCTGTTTGTCTGTCTGTCAATATATCTGTCTGTCTGTCTGTCTGTCTGTGTGTGTGTGTGTGTGTGTGTGTGTGTGTGTGTGTGTGTGTGTGTGTTTGCCTGTCTGTCTTTGTCTATCAGCCTGTCTTTCTGTCTGTATTACTCACGCATACATCACACATACACACATACATACATACACACATACATACATACATACATACATACATGCATCTCACGCGGGCTATATGACTAATAATTATTTTACTATTATATGAAGTAAATTATCATCCATGTGGTATAATAATAATCTCATTAACATAATAATTACCTTTTAATTATCAGAATATATTACCTGGGAATTGTTACTCAAAGGATGATAATATAATTAATTATTATCTTAATGTGTTAATTATTATTATTATTTAGATCAGTGGCATAGCTGGGTGATGAGCTGCCTGTCTGTCTGTGTGTGCGTGTGTCTGTCTGTGTGTGCGTGTGTCTCTCTGTCTGTGTGTGCGTGTGTCTCTGTCTGTGTGTGTGTGTCTCTCTGTCTGTGTGTGCGTGTGTCTCTCTGTCTCTGTCTGTCTTTGTCTGTCTTCTGTTTCTGTATTATTCACGCATACATACATACATACATACATACATACATACACACATACATACACACATACATACATACATACATACATACATACATACATAGTCAATTAGTCATACAGTATGTGAGTGACAGCTTCCATTTAGTGAGTGACGAATGACAGCCTCACCCGTGAGTGGTTAATATACACTTACTGCAACTTTGATTTGTAATTTAAAGTTCTTAAACTCTCGAAGTGTTTTAATATTACAAAATCTCTCTCTCTCTCTCTCTCTCTCTCTCTCTCTCTCTCTCTCTCTCTCCCAGTTACTTTGAATTGGGAAAAAAATAAGTAACAAGGAAATTTAAACTTTAAGAGAACGGCAGGAACCAATGAGGATGGAGGAGGATAGCAATGACCAATCAGGGAACAGAGAGGGTTCGAATGACCAATCAGCAACAGGTAGGGAGGGGAGGGGACAGCCAAAGGTACAATTTGCGGCGATTTTCTACAGGTAAATAGTATGATTTTTTTTGCCCTCGGTATTTGTGCGTAAACAAGAACATCACCACCAACAACATTCAGCGTAAACAATCTTGAGTGTTTGTACTAGTGACTACAATGTATAAAAACATCGATTGATAAGGTGAAACGACGATGTTTAAAGATAATAATGAAGGCGTTGAATGGCAGACTCGGGCACCATAGAAAACGCAACAGCTAAGACGATAAGTTGTTTGGCTGACTCCTCATTAACGCACTCTAATACGTCGTCATTGATAATTAACTACGCTAAATGATAACACTAATTGTAACTTAATATACAATCAAATCTAAATAAATAATGAATAAATTACATAAATACTGAAGGATGGTGATTTTCCTACCTCTGGCAACCTAAAAGGATGTCCAGTTTAAACTCCCGAAGGTTTTTAACTAATATTTGTACCTATAACTTGTACCTGTACCTATAACTTGTACCTGTACCTATAACTTGTACCTGTACCTATAACTTGTACCTGTACCTATAACTTGTACCTGTACCTATAACTTGTACCTGTACCTATAACTTGTACCTGTACCTGTAACTTGTACCTGTACCTATAACTTGTACCTGTACCTATAACTTGTACCTGTACCTGTACTTGTACCTGT
>CAUDMG010002024.1:10000-32500 GCA_958450375.1 Homarus gammarus
CACCCAAAAAGAAAATGGTAATAGACCGCTGAAAATATCTCTCGAGGCCTCGCTATCGCCGCCAGTACCTGTCCGGATGTAGGTCACGCGGGGTCAGAGGTTATAATTGGGGTCATGGTTGAGGTAATGATGTTAGTATTGATGGTACTACTACTACTACTACTGCTACTACTACTACTACTAATAATAATAATTATAATAACAATAATAGAAATAATAAGTGATTCGATTACACGCAACCACAGAGAGAGAGAGAGAGAGAGAGAGAGAGAGAGAGAGAGAGAGAGAGAGAGAGAGAGAGAGAGAAGACCCGGAGCTTTGGAGTATCCCAACACACTGTAAACAATATACTGATGATCCTGCTTCCTCCTGCTGCTGCTACTGTTACTGTTACTGTTCTTGCTTCCTGCTGCTGCTGCTACTACTACCTGTACTACTACTGTTACTGCTGTTTTTCATTCCTCTTCCTGCTGCTACTACTCCTTCTGCTGCTTCTTCCTCTTGCTCTTCCTCCTGCTGCTGCACCAACAAACTTATTGCCGCTGTTGTTGTTGTTTCCTCCTGAAGCTGCACTAACACTCTCACCACCGCTGTGCAGTTCAGGTACACCACGGGGCGGGGTGGGGTGAGGCGGGGCGGGGTGAGGCGGGGCTGAGTGGGGCGGGGCGTGATAGGGCGGGGCGGGGAAGGGAAGGGCGGGGCGGGGAAGGGCGGGGCGTGGTGGCCTTATCGACAAGACCTTAGCTTCAGGGTACTGTTATTTCCCAAAGGTGAATATATTGCTTACCTTCTGCTGCCGGGTACAGTCCCAGTGCAGTTCTGACGCCATATTGCCCTAATTTCATGTTTTTTTTGCTCGTATTGTAGAGTCTCAGAGCAATTTTCACACCATTTTACCAGATTTTTTTTACACTACCTATATTTAGATCAGGTAGCGTACGAACCTTTGTGTGTGTGTGTGTGTGTGTGTGTGTGTGTGTGTGTGTGTGTGTGTGTGTGTGTGTGTGTGTGTGTGTTGTTTTATATATAAGATTGTCACAAAAAATGTTGCATCCTATTTACTGCAGATTGTTGCCGTCGTCTTGTTGGGGATGATGATTCTGTTTGGGTGGTGATGATGTTGTGGTGGTGATGAGGGTGTGGTGGTGATGAGGGTGTGGTGGTGATGAGGGTGTGGTGGTGATGAGGGTGTGGTGGTGATGATGGTGTGGTGGTGATGAGGGTGTGGTGGTGATGAGGGTGTGGTGGTGATGAGGGTGTGGTGGTGATGATGGTGTGGTGGTGATGAGGGTGTGGTGGTGATGATGGTGTGGTGGTGATGAGGGTGTGGTGGTGATGAATGTGTGGTAGTCGTGGTGGAAGGGGGGTGATAATGATGATGATGATGATGATGATTATGATATGTTGGTAAAATTTACATATTTCTCTATGAACCCAAACTCCCAGACGAATCACACTTCTAATCATGATTCGAATCTCACAACTGCTTGGTATTCAAACCATATAAAGTAAAAACAATTCTTATAAAACCGACTTACAATCCCTTGAGAATCCGGGTTTCAAAAAAGGGATTCGTACTTCCAATCATGATTCGGATCACAAGGGGGCGTTGTGTATTCGAGCGATCTGAATCTCTTCCTTACGCCTTCAGATCCTTCTTCACCCGCCTCCTCGTACGGTGAGATCCGAACCCATTTATCCGCGGGTCGTTCGTCATAGATGATCCGCGTCTCCCGCTACACGAACACCACACAACACCAGGCTATGTAAACAAAGAGAACGACACCGGGGATTACGTGGTGACAATAAACATGGGTGGGAAGGAAGAAGAGGGAGGGAGGGAGGATGAAGGAGACAGAGGGAAGAAGGGGAGAGAAGAGTAGGAGGAATGAGAGAAGGAAGGAGGATGGAGAAGAGAGAGTGAAGGAGGAAGGAGAAGAGAGATGGAAAGGTAAGGAAGAATGGAGAGGGAAGGAGAGAGAGAAGGAGGAACGAGATAGAGGGAAGGAGAAAAATACAGCAACACATCTACTCCTTCTCATCACTATTGAGAGTTGGATCAATATTTAGGACTTGGTGGAGGTGGGGGGGCCATTCTGTTGACCTCATTACCTGGGGTCAACTGGCAGGGGTCATTTGTTTCATACCTGGTCGAGGATTGATCGCTTCTCTCCCCGCTCTCTACAGGGGAGACGAAAGGGAATGAATCTCAGTTTACTTGTGACGTGTTTGATTTATGTAGTAAGTAAAGTCTCTTAGAAATATTAATCTGTTTAAGTTGTTTTTCTTCCTTGTATTAATATTGATAATAATAATAATAATAATAATAATAATAATAATAATAATAATAATAATAATAATGACACCACCACCACCAGACTTCCCACCCACATCTCACCTTCACCACAAACACCTACAACACCTTCACCACCAACACCTACAACACCTACAATATTGACCTCCCAGGACTCTCCAATTGTGAGATATTCTGACCTTTCACTGGGTCATAGGTCATTCATAGTTCTTTCAGGACAACTTTTGTATTCTGGGGAGATGTTTTATTCTTGTTTTAGTTCAGTGAGCAAGTCCTGAAGGGTATTCTTGGGGTTTGAAAGTAAATGCTGAAGTTTTATTTTAAGTTATGAATGTACACTATAGTGACTCCTGATTTTTTTTAGTTCTGAAACAAATCTTGAAGTGTTTATTTTTGTATTTCCTGGTTATTCTCTTCTGTGTTAGAGAGAGAGAGAGAGAGAGAGAGAGAGAGAGAGAGAGAGAGAGAGAGAGAGAGAGAGAGAGAGTAGAAATCCAGACACAAACACACAGACAGACACACACACCCACACACACCCACACCCACACACACACACCCACCCACACCACAATATATAACAAACCACCACGATAACACTTACCATTACAACACTGGCATACATCTGACCAGGAATTAAGTAATTATAACACCATGTCCTGTGATGAAGGTGGAGATCAGTGACATGATTTCCTACTTATAATTCGTATCTTAATTTTCTCTGACACTTTATTTTACTTTAGATGTAATTATTGATGTTTATATTCTGTCTCTTTGTAATTAGCCAGGTGTGTAAGGTTTCAGGTGTGTCTGTAATTAGCCAGGAGTGAAAGGTTTCAGGTATGTCTGTAATTAGTCAGGTGTGTCTTTAATTAGCCAGGTGTGTAAGGTTTCAGGTGTGTCTGTAATTAGCCAGGTGTGTAAGGTTTCAGGTGGATATTGAATTAGCCAGGTGTGTCTAATTAGTCAGGTGTATGATGGTTTGGGGGTAGTAGGTAGTAGGCAGCTATCAAACAGGGAAGTACTACCGCCTGGGAAAATATTGGAAGCATAATGTGTGTTCTAATGGTAGACCCTGCTGCCATATGACATTACAATTTCGAGTTTTTTATTAAAAATTTTATTTACTATGATCTAATTATTATTGTTATTTGTTACATTTTCGCCCCCCAGGCCCCGATGTGGGTCAGTGACCTGTGCCCAGATGGGCTAATCCCTGTAAAAAAAAATAAGTGTGTGTGTGTGTGTATGTGTGTGTGTGGTCGACAAGAATGAAAGACACACGCACACACACTATAAAACATTCAGTCCCAAGGTATTTGTGTGTTACATTTTTCGTCACTGGGTAAGAGATACCACTCAGACTAAATAGCTTTCAGAAAGTGGTCGTTTATGGAGGTAGATTGGTCCGATATTGGCGATTATAGCGTCCTGGCTCCACCCCGTGTTGGAGGAGAGGTGTAGTGGCGGTGGTTGTTGGGGGTGTGAAGGGAGGGGTAGTAGTGGTGGTGGTGAGGGGTAGTAGTGGTGGTGGTGAGGGGTAGTAGTGGTGGTGATGAGGGGTAGTAGTAATAGTGGTCAGGGGTAGTGGTGGTGGGAGGGTTAAGAGAAGGTGGTAGTAGGTGGGGATCATAGCCAAGGTTTCGTCTCTCACTTGCACCAAACGTTGCTTCAGGAAGTGGATCATAAACCAAAAAAAGTTTCGACGGTGATATGAGGGGTGTTGGTGGTCAGGTAACACGGCAGGTGAGGTAAGGTGAGGTGATGATCATGTTGAAGTGGTTTTTATTATTATTATTATTATTATTATTATTATTATTATTATTATTATTATTATTATTATTATTATTATTATTATTATTATTATTATTGTTATTAGTGTTGTTGTTTCCTGGGTCAGACAAGGTTAAAGTTCAAAGTCATAACCTCGAAAAGAAAACCTCCCCCTGGAATGAGTTGCTGCCTGACTCGAGTGCATATGATGGTAGACTATTAACAAGAGACAAACACCAACAACAAACAAATGCTCATTATATAATTTCGTCATTCATATAAAAAATCTCGTTTTGATGAGTCACAGGTACGACAGGTTAATTATAGGTGCGTTAAGGTGTTCCTGGGATGTGAGGAAGAGTAGAAGGAGGAAGAAGTGGAGAAGGAGAGGAAGGTGGAAGATGAAGTGGAGGTAGGAGGAGGAGGAGGAGGTAACGTTTGTATAGAGTCGGTAATGTCTTGGTAATAATAATAATAATGACGAAATAATCATAGTGAAAATGCCATTAATGATATCCGTAAAAAATAGAGGGAATTATGCCTACCTGTGTGTGATTAAGCAAAGCCCTCAAAAAAGGTGGATATTGTTTTTACCTGTGTGTGAAATAACTATACCTGTAAAAAAATAGAAAACAGTTTTGCAATGTTTTCTCGCATGTAGTTGATGTTGATGAAGTGTTTTACCATCTGCAACATGAGTGTGAGGATAAAATGCATGAGTTTTGTTGTTGCAGACGTCAGCTACACAATACACCACCAAAATGACTTCATTCAGTTGGTTTAGAGAAGAGTGAGAGTGTGTGTGTGTGTGTGTGTGTGTGTGGGTGTGTGTGTGTGTGTGTGTGTGTGTGTGTGTGTGTGTGTGTGGTGTGTGTGTGTGTGTGTGTGTGTGTGTGTGTGTGTGTGTGTGTGTGTGTGTGTGTGACCTTAACCCTCCCACCCCCAACTTCCCCACCACCCCCTCCTTTACCTCACCTTTACCTCACACCTCCTCATCCTCCACCCTTCCCCCTTCCACTTCCTCCTCTTCTTCCACCTCCTACCTCCTCCTCCTCCAGCACCTCCTCCTCCAAATACCCTTTTTATCCTCGACAGCCGTGTTTCAGATTTCTCTCCAAGAACCAAAACTCAGTCCATGTCCTTAACCTCTGATGTATTGACACAACTTTAGGATCACATGAAGATTAGCTCCCACAGCCTCACTCTCCCAGCTTACTTCACCTGATGATTAAGCACCCTAACGTTAATCTCTCTCTCTCTCTCTCTCTCTCTCTCTCTCTCTCTCTCTCTCTCTCTCTCTCATCTACACACACAACACGAATGTACCGGAGTTGTCTTGTGTTTTTGTCCGCCGCAGTTGTCTTGGAATCGTCCTTTCAAAATACCCTCGGGAACTCCCCCTCGCACATGTAAACAACCTCCATTTGGTCTCGCTGGAACGTTTCCTAGAGATTTTGGGCCAAGAAGTGCTAGAAACGTTTACAGGAACATATTTTTTTTTTTACTTGTGTGTGTGTTTTTGTTAAGTAATTTACAGATGGTAGTGAAGGTGAGGGTGAGGTGTTTTTCTATTTGTATTTTGAAGTAACAGTACAGGTATGGATACAAATGAATTACGGGTATGGCTACAGGTACAGGTGTGACTACAGGTATGGCTACAGGTATAGGTGTAACTACAGGTATGGATACAGGTTCAGGTATTATTACAGTTATGAATAAAACCACAGGTATAATTACAGGTATGGACACAACACAGGTATGATTAAAGGTGTGGATACAAGTACAGGTGTGACTGCAATTTAGGATACAGGTAGGAGTACAGGTATAGGTCTAATTACAGGTATAGATGTAATTATTATTATCATTACACTTAATTATACACGTATAGGTATAAGTTATGTCACAGGTGCACACATATATCATTAGAGATACAAGTATGATTATAAGACTGGTACTAGTGAAGGTACAGGTAGATCTACAGGTACAAGGAAAGGTGTAATTTGTCTGTCTCTTCCTGTCCTTTCGTCTTTTTGTCTGTCTATGTGTCTCACTTTCTGTATGTCTGTCTGTCTATCTGTCATACACACAGGCACATTCTCTCTCTCTCTCTCTCTCTCTCTCTCTCTCTCTCTCTCTCTCTCTCTCTCTCTCTCTCTCTCTCTCCCATGCCTCACTATTCCTATAAGATATTGACTTATATTTATTGCGACCCGGAAATAAAATCTTTCTTAGAGTTGTTCCAAAAGTTATGAAATATTTTCCTACGTCGGGTCGAAGTTGGCAAAGAAAATTTCCCCCGTAAGTATTAACTATTGAAGGTTTCGTACATGTCCTTAAGGGGTCAGTGTGTGTGTGTGTGTGTGTGTGTGTGTGTGTGTGTGTGTGTGTGTGTGTGTGTGTGTGTGTGTGTGTGTTTTTAACTCGTGTGTATGTATGTATGTTCGTATATTTTTTTACATTAACATCTAATTATAAAAGAATGCTTGTGTGTGCGTTTAATATGTGCGTGTATATGATTGTTTTTTGTGTCTGTATGTATTTATAAGACCTTGTATATGTGCATGTACGTATATCCCCCCTTTGTGTATGTACGTATGCGTGTGTCATGATATCGTGTACATAAATCAAATTCCATTCATGATTAAACAAAATATATAACAGGAGTTAGACTTTGGACACAGACAGCGTTTAAAGATCCTCCTCACTCACCCAGGAGGCAAGGGGCAGCATCCATCAGTCTGGTCAGTAAAAGGGAATATTTTTGTGGGTGATTTAACGCAGTAAATTAAATAAATAAATAAATAAACTTAAAGAAAATAGCAAAGTTAACCTTAATCATTGTTATTATTTTCATTATTTTTGTTATATTTATTGGCATCATTATTATTATTTATTTACACATTATCATCATCATCATCATCATAGCCATCACCTCCTCCTCCTCCTCATCATCATCATCCTTCTCACCCTCTTTCCCTCCTCCTCCTCCTCCTCCTCCTCCTCTTGGTGTTCCCATTCCCAGTAATAACACGACAGGACTTGGAATATTCCCGCCACCAATTTTTTCCCTTGTTCGCCCCACAATGGTCAATATGCACTGCTCCCCTCCTCAAAAATGTATATGTCTTTCTTTCACACACTACTGAGTCCCCTTTCGCACTGTCTCACACTCGCACATTCCAGGCCACCTCTCGCACTCTCTGTCTTGCTGTCATTTTCCTCGT
This sequence comes from Homarus gammarus, assembly GCA_958450375.1. NCBI lineage: Eukaryota > Metazoa > Arthropoda > Malacostraca > Decapoda > Nephropidae > Homarus > Homarus gammarus. Next base: position 17,309 of record CAUDMG010002024.1, read on the forward strand.
GTACCACCGTTCGAGCTTACTGTCTGTCTGTCTGTCTGTCGGTCTGTCTGTCTGTCTGTCTGTCTGTCTTTTATCTATGTCTCTCTTTCTCACTCGCCCACTCACTCAAAAAGAGAGAGGAGAGAGAGAGAGAGAGAGAGAGAGAGAGAGAGAGAGAGAGAGAGAGAGACCAAATTCCAATACTTCTTTTGGAATACAATGCTAATTTCTCTCTCCACCCGTCACTCAGATTATTGTCGTTCTTAATACACCAACACCGTCAATGTGAACCACTTTCTTCCTCCCAACACCTTCCATCCCCAACACCCCTCTCCCCATCACCCGTCTCCGCTACACCCCCTCCGCTACACCCTCCACCCCTCCCCAACACCTCCCCACCCCTCCGACAATCAATTCGCCTGTGACCCCATAAATCACCTGAATGATAATTTGGTAGTGTGGGTAAAGTGTGTGTTGGGGGGAGGGTGTAGTGGGGGAGGGTGTAGTGTAGTGTGAGTGTTTGGGAGGATGGTGGGGAGAGGAGAGGAGGAGGTGTGTGTGTGTATGTGTGTGTGTGTGTGTGTGTGTGTGTGTGTGTCAAAGCAGTCGTATTATGAGCCGTGTACACATCCGTGGGGCGTGGTGGGGTGGGCGTGGTGGGGTGGGCGTGGTGGGGTGGGAGTGGTGGGAGTGGTGGGGTGGGCCTGGGTGGTGGGTTGACATGTCAATATCTTCTTCATTATTTACAAGTTCCACGGTCGCCGCTATTACGTGTTATTGTCGTTCACCTGAGGGAGGGAGAGCAGGGCAGGTAGGGCAGGTAGGGAGGGAGTGTTAAAGTGAGCAAGGGAGGGCAGGTATGGAAGGTAGGGAGAGGGAGGGGGAGGGAGAGCAGGTATGGAAGGTAGGGAGAGGGAGGGGGAGGGAGGGAGGGAGGGCAGGTATGGAAGGTAGGGAGAGGGAGGGGGAGGGAGAGTAGGTATGGAAGGTAGGGAGAGGGAGGGGGAGGGAGAGCAGGTATGGAAGGTAGGGAGAGGGAGGGGGAGGGAGAGCAGGTATGGAAGGTAGGGAGGGGGAGGGAGGGAGCGAGGGAGGGAGGGCAGGTATGGTAGGTAGGGAGAGGGAGGGAGGAATGCCGTCTGTTGCACCTCACCCACGCATTATTCGCAATCACACACACACACACACACACATTGCAACACTGCCGGCCAAGAGGACATCAAACTTACACAGAGACTCTACCATAATGAGATACGTTCCTCCCTTCACACCCCAGCACCCCCCCCCCCCCCAACTGGAGAAAAAGAGTACAATTTTGTGAATATCGAGACCCGGGGTTCGAACCTAATCCCTTCCTTCCTGCATTATCCAGAGAGCAAGTGAGAGAGATCCGCAGTGACCAGAAGGATCTTATACCTGTCTGTAAAAGGATCCTACCGTGAATATTTCTACTTAGTGAAACGATAAACAGAAAATAGAGTTAACAGGTGTGAGGCACTGTACTCGATCACCTTCATATCCCCAACTGTAACGTCAGGTACTCACTCGCAATTGGGTCGACTTGGGGGAGGGGGGGGGGTTGAGGTAAGGGGTGATTATTCTGGGGTTATGGACCTATCAGCAAACAATTACAATATATATTAAGGAAAATATTCAATCTTATTTTTCCCTATAAGTAAGATTTACATGATAATTTACCTTATTTTCCTTATTTACCTTAATAATTGACCTTGTTTACCTTATTAATTTACCTTATTTACCTATGGGGAATTATTCTCTTACCTAGTTCTTTTCTATACACAAATGGTAGTAAATGTATGACACTATTTACACCCCAGAGTATAGAGAAATAGACCCTATGAGTCTCTGTCACAAAGGTGGGTATTATAGTCAGTTGTCATTGTCGGCTCCTCGGTGGGTTAAGGTCGGAGGTGAGAGTCGAGGACGTGGAGTCGACGATGAAGGGATAAGAAACGGTAGATATTCCTCTCTCTCTCTCTCTCTCTCTCTCTCTCTCTCTCTCTCTCTCTCTCTCTCTCTCGTGTGTGTGTGTGTGTGTGTGTGCTAGGGATATACAGTCCTTATTTGAGAGAATCTTTACTACCACCACTACCAGTACTACCACCACCACTACCACCACCACCACCACTACTAACACCACCACCACTACCACTACTACCACCACCACTACCAGTACTACCACCACCACTACCACCACCACCACTACTAACACCACCACCACTACCACTACTACCACCACCACTACCAGTACTACCACCACCACTACCACCACTACCACCAGCCTCAACAAAAAGCCCCGTAATAACATAACTAATTTATTTAATAAATTGTCTCTTGTGTGTGTAAGAAACGTGACTTATGCTCAACAACCCTGGTAGGTGAACCACTTAACAACGACAACAACAACAACAACAACGGAAACAACACGAAAAATAACAACAACAACAACAACAACAACAAACAACAACATCAACAACAACAGCAACAACAACAACACGAACAATAACAACAATAACATCAACGTCAGCACCTCTCAACCCCATTATGATACAGTGATGTCAGCAGTAACGTCAGTCTTATTATTATTATTATTATACAACTGACAACACCACTATTTATACCTCTACTACTACTACTACTACTACTACTACTACTACTACTACTACTACTACCACAATTACCTCCACTACCACCATTTCTACCACCACCAACATCGTGAATTCTTGTCAGCAACTGAATTATACCGGCCTCCAGGATCGCCGTCAGCAACTGTCAGTCTCACTATTATACAGCGACGTCAGCAGCAGTGTGGGGATGGGGGGTCATTACCACCATCACCACAACTACCACCACCTCGTCAGCACGTCAATAATTCTAGTTCTCTCCAGCATCACCGTCAGCCCTTGTTAGCTCCGTCAGCAATTGAATTTTAGCTTCCTATAACAATACTGTCAGCTCATTTTAGCATCAACACCTATCAGCATCTGCACCTGGTAGCACCGTCAGCACTGTCAGTCTCACTACTATTCAAATGCTCTGTCATCAGCCATCATCACCACCCATCACCAGAAAATCTTCATGTCAGCCGTCAGCACCACCACCCGAAAGCCCCGTCATAGGCTGTCAGCATTTTCATTAGACAGCTCCCGTCAGCCCCTGTCAGCCCACGTCAGCACTGTCAGCACGGCCGTCATGTAGGTCTTAGGTGGGACAAGTTACTTAAGAGGGAAGGGTTTGCCACACACACTTAAGCACGTGCAGCCACTCCCTCTGTGTGTGTGTGTGTGTGTGTGTGTGTGTGTGTGTGTGTGAGTGTGTGTGTGTGTGTGTGTGTGTGTATCCAGGAGAACATCATACAATTCCACCTGTCTAAATGTACCTACCTGATTTCCTACCTTCCTAACCTTTCCTACCTGTCCGTCTACCTGTCCGTCTACCTGTCCATCTATACGTCATCCACACATCCCAGCTGCATCACCCACTAATTCTATCAAACACAACAACACAACCTTAACTAAACACCCCCCCTTTCAACCCGGATTTAATCAATTATTCACAGGTAACCTAAAACCATTCAGGTATTCAATATTACCACAACAACCTGAACACACACACACACACACACACACACACACACACACACACCTGGGATTAATGTACACTAATTTGTTCCACTTACCTGTTGTTCATTCGTTTATCTGGGTTGAACGAGATTATACGGTCGTTAGAACTATCGTTGAACTTCGGGGTGGGGGGGGGGGTGAAGGGGGGGGGTTTGAAATGAAGGGGGTGGAGGGGGTATGGGGTGAGGTGGGGAGGGGGTATGGGGTAAGGGGGTGCGTTTGTGTGTGTTTTATTCTTGAGGGGGGAGATGAGGGGGCCTTGAATGTTTTTTTTTTGTGTATTAACCTTCCCTCTCTATCTACACTACACTACACTACACTACACTACACTACACTATACTACACTACACTACACTACACTACACTACACTACACTACACTACACTACACTATACTACACTACACTACACTACACTACACTACACTACACTACACTACACTACACTACACTACACCTTAAGATACTAATGATGTGGTTTCTTGCGTATTTTTTTTCACAGGTAAGCTAGAGTCAGCTGATGGAGGTAGTGAGTCAACATGTAGGTGAGGATGGTCGTTGTGTGTTACGGTGGGGCTCTGTGGTGGTGGTCTTTATATGGGGGTTTTGTTTTGTGGGGTTTTTCGGGGCGCGGGGAGCGGGGTGGGGGGGGGGGGTGGGGGGGGAGGGGATTTTATTTGTGTGGTGTATGGATTTGGTTTGTTGTTGTTGTGGATTTTGAAGTTCCTCTCTTACCCTATTTATCTCTCTCTCTCTCTCTCTCTCTCTCTCTCTCTCTCTCTCTCTCTCTCTCTCTCTCTCTCTCTCTCTCACACACGTAATGCAATGGTAATGTATATAAATATAAATACAAATTAATCTAAAAATTTATAAAAAAAAAGTAATCACCCAGAAATGTAATCCAGTTCCCAGTGAATTATTGGCCAGGAAATGTAATTATATATTCATAAACAACAGTCGAAAAGTAATTATTTCTTACTAATATATTCATGAATAAATATGGTGTTTTTTAATCAATACGTGAGTACAAATAACTAATACTAAAACTACTGTACTAGCAATGTAATGTACTAGCAGAGGAAGCATAGGGTCAGAAAGAGGTGCCCGTCCGTCCGTCAATTTCGTCCGTCCGTCAATTCGTCCGTTCATCCATCCGTGCGTCCTTCCTGGTGGTCGTCGACGCGATAACTTGAACAAATATCAATGGATTTTGGTTACACTTTTAACGTGGATAATTATGTCACAATTTAATGTTAGACGGTGTAAGTTATAAGTCTTTTCTGTCGTTAATGTTATGGTTTGGTGAGAGAGAGAGAGAGAGAGAGAGAGAGAGAGAGAGAGAGAGAGAGAGAGTGAGAGAGAGAGAGAGAGAGAGAGAGAGAGAGAGAGAGAGAGAGAGAGAGACATATTAGTACACTCACTGTGATATATAGTATGGGACCTGAACGCGTTGCTGCCGGGAATTTTTCGTGAATAGAGTCGTTCTATTGATCACATTCTCAGGTAATGGTCTCCTCATTCACCTGTTCCCCTCAATATTCCCCTCACCTCACCTACCAGCTCCCCTCACTCCCCTTCACCTCATCTAGATACTCCCCTCACTCCCCCCCCTCACCTCACCACACATACTCCTCTCACTCTCTCACTCTCACCCTCCCTCCCTCCTTCTCTTTCTCCCTCACTCACTTAGTCCCCTTACCTCTCCTTCTCTTCTTTCCTTCCTTCCTTCTTTGCTTCCTTTTCCTATCCATACAGTCCCCTTTCTTTCCCTTCATCCATAGGCTGTCCAACCTCTCCCATCCAACCTTTCCACACACACACACACACACACACACACACACACACACACACACCATCCTAGAGGCACAGACATACACCAGCATCGGAAGAACGGCGCACCATCAAGTTAAAAGTGACCCCTCCTCCCCACCCCTTCACGTGACCCCTCCTCCCCACCCCTTCACGTGACCCCTCCTCCCCCCTCCCCACGTGACCCTCTCCTCCCCCACGTGACCCCTCCTCCCCACCCCCTCACGTGACCCCTCCTCCCCCCTCCCCACGTGACCCCCTCCTCCCCCACGTGACCCCTCCTCCCCACCCCCTCACGTAACCCCCTCCTCCTCCCTCCCCACGTGACCCTCTCCTCCCCCCACGTGACCCCTCCTCCTACCCCCCCCCCCCCCCACTACTCAGAGTAAAGAAGGTAAAACTCGATACAGGGGCCGACCAGGTGACCTCAGGTAGTGCCAACCCTCAGCTAATGGGTATTTTTGGTGCCAGGTAGTTGTGTTAATGGACTCTCACTTGGTTAATGTATGTCACTGACGCCCGTAATGGTGGACCTCCAGATTTGGGCTAATTTTTGTTGCCACCTTAATATTTTTTTTTGGGGGGGGGGGGGGGTGATTGTTTGTTTGTTGAGTGGGTTATTATTGTGTTTGTTTGGTGTTTTGTTGTTATTGTTTTGTGTTTGTTTTGTTTAGTCGTTTTATTTTGTATTTATAGTTGATGATTTTTGTTTGTATAGTTTTTGTGAATTTTTTGCGTTTTAATGTCAAGGGAATTTTTTTTTTTTTTTTCCTATTTTCTTTTTTGCGTAAACTTTTGGTATTTTAATGTCAGCTTTTTTTTCGTGTTAATTTCTGTTTTTTTTTTTTTTCACTTTTGTTTATTTGTGTTCGTTTTGAGATTTTTATTGTACCCTGTCTCTCACACACACACACACACACACACACACACACACACACACACTCTCTCTCTCTCTCTCTCTTCATGCCCCGTCTCACTATTTGTCTCTCTCCCCCTTTTATTTTCCGCTTTTGTTCCTTTATTCTGTATTCTGTCGTTTTCTCTCTTTTATGTTCTCACTCTTTTTTATTGCATTTTTCTCTCTTTTATTTCATTCTTTCCCTCGCATGCTATGTATCTCTCTTTCTCTTTGGCTTTTATGTGTCTGCTTGTCTGTATGTCTGTCTGTTTGTCTGTCTGTCTCTGTCTGTCTGTCTGTTTGTCTGTCTGTCTCTGTCTGTCTGTCTCTGTCTCCATTTTTTCTCTCTTTCTGTTTCTTTATCCCTTTTCTCGTTTCTCTCTATACCTCTTTTCTCTTTCTTTCTCTTGGTTCTGCTCCCTTTTTTATCCCTCGCTCTCCCTCTCCTTCCTCAACCATTCACCCTCTCCTTCCATTCTTTCACTTCACTTCTCTCTCCCTCTCTCCTTCTTTCTTTCTTTCAATCCTCTCTTTCGACTTTCCCTTCCTACACACTCTCCCTCCCTCTTTCCCCCTTCCTTCCCTCCCTCTTTCCCCCTTCTTTCCCTCCCTCTTTCCCCCTTCCTTCCCTCCCTCTTTCCCCCTTCTTTCCCTCCCTCTTTCCCCCTTCCTTCCCTCCCTACGTCTTTCCTTCCTTCCCATCCTTCACTGTCTCCCTCGCTTTCCCTTAGTCCCGTATCGTAATTTTTTCTAAGGTGGAAAAATACAATTGTGTTTTTTATCTGAGGTTCCAGTCGAGAGAAATGATACAGTTATAAAGTGAACTCTCTCTCTCTCTCTCTCTCTTTCACACACACACACAAATATACTGTACATACAAATACACATACACACAAATACATATATGTACACAAACCTAACGTAACCTAACCTAACCTAAGAGTAATTTTGAAACTCAGATCATTACTACACCACGAGGGAGAGACAGCCCTGACAAGGTACGACGGAGCTACAGGTAATTGGTATTAGGTTTCGAAAGGTGAGGTAAAATATTAGGTGAAGTCAGGTGGGTTCATAATAACTCTAATTCACCTGTGTTGTTGATCTTGATAATATAAGAACATAAGAATGGAGGAAACTGCAAGGGGCCTATTGGCTCATACTGGGCAGTCCCGTTTACACCCAACCCCTATTGCTCATATATCTCTGTTTAAAGCTATCCAGCGTGTTCGAGTTAATGATGATGTTTGGTAACTTGTTCCACTCACCCACTACTCTATTTCCAAACCAATGTTTATCTATTTCGCGCCTAAATCTAAATTTGTCTAATTTAAAACCATTGCTAAGAGTTCGTTCCTGGTTGGATAGTTTGAGTACCTTGTTACATCACCTTTGTTTAGCTCTGACTTCCATTTATACACCTCGATCATATCGCCTCTCACTCTACGTCTCTCGAGGGAGTGCAAATTAAGATGCTTTAACCTGTCTCTGTACTCAAGGTTCCTAATGCCCGGGATTAGTCTTGTCATTTTCCTTTGAATTCCTTCTAGGTATTCTATATCCATTCTGTAGTACGGTGACCAGAACTGAACTGCGTAATCCAAGTGAAGCCTCACAAGCGCAAGATATAGTTTTAGGATAACCTCGCTAGTCTTGTAACTGACACTCCTTTGTGTGAACCCAAGTACTTTGTTAGCCTTGTTTCGAGCAAATACACATTGTTAACTTGGTTTAAGATTCCTACTTATCATTACTCCTAAATATTTCTCACAGTCTGATTTCTCTATAACATCATTGTTCATCTGGTATCTGGTTTCTCTGTTTACATCTCCTAGACTAAGTACTTTACATCTGTCAACATTAAATTTCATCTGCCAGTTTTGAGAACATTCGAAAAATTTGTTTAGCTCTTCCTGTAGTTTTGCGGAGTCCTCGTCAGATTTAATTACACTCCCTATTTTAGTGTTGTCAGCAAATTTACTTATGTTGCTGTGTACGCCTATATCTATGTAGTTTATGTATACAATAAATAATAATGGTCCAAGTACCGAACCTTGGGGTACTCCACTAGTGACATTACCCCAATTGAATTTAGTGCCGTTAATGCTTACTTGCTGTTTCCTGTCCATTTTAGAATATCTCCTCCAAATCTATGAGCCTCCATTTGTCGTATTAGTCTTTCGTGGGGAGGACTTTGTCGAAGGCTTTGCTAAACTCGAGGTGAACCACATCATAATCGTGCCCGTCGTCCACTGATTCGAAAACAGTTGAAAAGAATGTTAGGAGATTGAAAAGCTTATCTGTTTCTCTTACCTGTACTGTACTGATGAGAGTTGGGGTAGGTTAGGTTAGGTTGTGTGTGGGATGGGTTTGGATAGGTTAGGTTAGGATGTTGGTGGTAGGTTGGTGGGTTTGGATTGGTGAGGTTGTTGGTGGTGGTGGGTTGGGTTTTGGTTGGGTTTGGTTGTAGTGGGTTGGGTTAGATTGGGTTGTGATGGCTTGGGTTAGGTTAGGTTAGAGTGTGTTGTGTTATGTTCGGTTTCGTTAAGATAGTTAAGGTTAAATTAGGTCAAGTTGGATAAGATAATAATACTTTTAAGTCAGTTAAGATGATGTCAGGTCAGGTCAAATGTGGGTCAGTAACGGATTTTTCCTGATCTTGTGCCATCAGATTGTCGTGACTCTCGTTCTCTCATCTGCATCTCACTTAAGCTGTGTTATCCTCTGATCGGGTTAACTCAGGTCAAGTGAGAAACATCGACACAGGCTGGTCTTTTACATTAATCATTGCTACGTTAAATAGATTTGGTTAAGTTAAGTTATGTTTGGTTTGGTTATGTTAGGTTAAGTTTAGTTATGTTAGGTTAGTTTAAATTTGTTAGTTTGGTTATGTTAAGGTTTGATTAGTTAGGCAACATCGTTTATGGCTTAAAGTAGGTCATTGCTTATTAGGTCAGGTTAGGTCATAATAGTTCAGGCGACATCACTTCTCGAGTTGGTGGCCGTCGCTGGTTTTCTTATCTCAACAGAAAGCTCTAGAAAGACAGTTTAGGTCAAGTCAAGTCAAGGATGGGCCAGGCCAGGTCAGATCGAGTCAAGGATGGTCAGGTCAGCAGCTGGAACTCTACTTTAAACTGTGTCTGTAGGTGAACGTCTGCTGGTGGCCTGTTATTGATTCTCTACACATAAAATCACGGCACTATGCCAGAGGTAACCCTCAGTGTTGCCTGGCGCCAGTCAGCCCACCCGCGCCGCCGACCACCCGCCCGCCGCCCGCCTTTCCCTGGCGCCACCCCCACCACTCACCCACCCATCCATCCACCCCCACCACCACTGTCGCAGACTCTGATCGAAAGAGATCTCGGCCGTCCGCATCCTCGCTCGAAACGGCTCTCTTGTCCTCTTCTCGCTCGAATTGACTACAGTGCTTCCTTCCATCCTCGCTCTAAACGGCCCTCTGTACTTCCCTAAGCTCTTTTACTGATAGTTTATATTAATACATTATAAAACAGCGTGCGAGAGAGAGAGAGAGAGAGAGAGAGAGAGAGAGAGAGAGAGAGAGAGAGAGAGAGAGAGAGAGAGAGAGAGAGAGAGAGAGAAGGGGGGGTGGGAGTGGCTGCCTTATCTCTTGACTCCACCCACTTGGCCAGGAAGCTCCGCCCACTGGAAACGAGGAAACCCCACCCACCCCACCCAAACGCCTTTCCTTCCTCCCTCCCACCTTCCTCCCCCCTCTGCCTCCCTACTTCCCTCCCACCCTACTTCCCTCCCACCCTACCTCTCCCTCCCTTCTGGCGCCAAATAGACCTCGGCGCCACAGGACCCCCCCTACCCCCCACCCCCCAAGACGCAGAGAATCATCCTGAATAAACATTATCTGAACCTTAGGACGTGTAGGACCTTACCTGGGAGAGGTAATTTATGTTATTTTTTGTTGAAGGATGTTGTTAATTCCTTCACTGATTGGCGGGAGGATGATGGAGGATGGTTTGTCTAGTAGTGGGGGTGAAGGTTTGATGACTGGTCAGAGAGAGAGAAAGAGAGAGAGAGAGAGAGAGAGAGAGAGAGAGAGAGGGAGAGAGAGAGAGGGAGAGTAATGAGTAATGAGAGGATAAATAAGAATATCCTAAACCTAGTGTCATGTGTCGACAGCAGCAGCAGGATATAACAGTAACCACAGTAGGATATAACAGCAGCCACAGTAGAATACAGCAGCAGGCACAGCAGGATATAACAGCAGCGGCAGAAGGAGTAAGAAGGAAGTGAAAACCGCCCCGCCCCGCTCCGCCCGGCCCCGCCCCGCCCCGCCTCTCCCCGCCCCGCCCCGCCCAACCCCGCCCCGTCTGTCCCCTCACTACAATAACACGCCCCGTGACAAGGAAAGCAGCTTTAAGATGGAAAAAACGACAGGTTATTGATTACCAGGTGAAGTAATCTATGTGTGTGTGTGTGTGTGTGTGTGTGTGTGTGTGTGTGTGTAGACATACAGGTATAAACTTACCTGTGTCATTAAGAGATAATCTCACTCTCTCACGTGTTGAGTGGTCAAGGAGGCGACCCTCTTCTTAAATGGACCGAGAAGCAACTTGTTCGACGCCACGGATGGAGGGAGGGGTGAGAGGGAGAGAGGGGGAGGAGAGGAGGGATGGAGGGGTGGGGTGAGGGAGGGAGGGGTGAGAGTTGAAGTGAGGGGAGGGGTAAGAGGGAAGGAAGAAGAAATCAAGGGTAAAGGGGGTGATTGGAGTGTGAAAGGGAGTGAAGAGGAAAACACAAATGAAGGAGGAGGGTGGGAGGAGCAGAGGTGGGAGAGGGAGAGAAGGATTAAGGGAGGGAAGTGGAGAACAGGAAGGGAGGATAAGTGGTCGGAGAAAAAGGAAGAACAAAGAACAGGTTAGAGAGAGAGAGAGAGAGAGAGAGAGAGAGAGAGAGAGAGAGAGAGAGAGAGAGAGAGAGAGAGAGAGAGAGAAAATAACGTAACCCCGACTAATAGCGAATTATACCCGCTAATGAGTTTTTAATATCATATCATTTACTGCATCTTGTAAGTCTGTCTGTGGGGGGATTTAACGACAACAAACAACTCATCTGGGTAGTTAAGACCACCATCAGCTTACCCAGAATTTAACAGTTCTTTATAATATGATGTAATGAGTGTGGTATAGGTGTCTCGTGTCAGGTATTGGGTTGAGGACCTGCCCTTTGATTCTTTGGGTTGCGACAATTTCAATGGAGTTTCATGAATAACATAGTTTCCCCTCTCCTCTTACTCCTTGGTGCATTTTCCTCTGCATTTCCTCCACTTGCTGATTTATTCTCCCATTTTCTGTGTTCTCTTCTCCCCCTACCTCCTCCCCCTACCCCCTTCCCCCCTCCCTCTGCCGTGTTTCCTCCCGCACAGTGTTGTTTTCTCCCACATGTTGTGTTTTGTAAGTTGTGTTTATGGGCCGCGACAAGTAATAGTTATTTTCATAATTACCAAAGTCCCTCTTCCTCACTTCCTGTATTTTCTACTGAATCTTCGCGTCTTTAGTGCCACCACATGCTGTGTTCTCTCTCCCACCTACTGTGTTCTTTCCCACATGCTGTGTTCTCTCTCCCACCTACTGTGTTCTTTCCCACATGCTGTGTTCTCTCCCACCTACTGTGTTCTTTCCCACATGCTGTGTTCTCTCTCCCACCTGCTGTGTTCTTTCCCACATGCTGTGTTCTCTCTCCCACCTGCTGTGTTCTCTCTCCCACCTACTGTGTTCTTTCCCACATGCTGTGTTCTCTCCCACCTACTGTGTTCTTTCCCACATGCTGTGTTCTCTCCCACCTACTGTGTTCTCTCCCACCTGCTGTGTTTTCTCTCCCACCTACTGTGTTCTTTCCCACATGCTGTGTTCTCTCTCCCACCTGCTGTGTTCTCTCTCCCACCTACTGTGTTCTTTCCCACATGCTGTGTTCTCTCCCACCTACTGTGTTCTTTCCCACATGCTGTGTTCTCTCCCACCTACTGTGTTCTCTCCCACCTACTGTGTTCTCTCCCACCTACTGTGTTCTCTCCCACCTGCTGTGTTCTCTCCCACATGCTGTGTTCTCTCCCACCTACTGTGTTCTCTCCCACCTGCTGTGTTCTCTCCCACCTGCTGTGTTCTTTCCCACCTGCTGTGTTCTCTCCCACCTGCTGTGTTCTCTCCCACCTGCTGTGTTCTCTCCATTGATAGTTCATCTTATATTAATGCGTCAAAGACCCCCACCACCCAGTGACCAACGCATGCATCCATTGCCAGGTTATGCTATAATTAATGCGTCACAGTCTCCAGGATACAAAGTGACTTACACATGCGTCCGTTGACAGTATATGCGCCAGACTCAATTTAGTGTCGCTGGCCGTTAGTCCGATGCATATATCACAGCTGGCAACGGAAGCCGCGCACACGGACCATTACCGTGTGTAGACATTTACCCAGTGTTGGTGCACACACACACACACACACACACACACACACACACACACACACACACACACAACTCCTGATTTATGTACTGTACAGCCCTGTAAATGTATTCAACGCGTATTTTATCATTATGTCTAAATCAAATGTAAGTCTGTATATTTTCAGCCGCCGTCTGCAACTCTATTAATAAACCGTTTATTATTATTATTATTATTATTATTATTATTATTATTATTATTATTATTATTATTATTATTACACACACAGGGATTTCTATACATATCATTTCGTATTACTTGTACTCGTTATGCTCTCTCTCTCTCTCTCTCTCTCTCTCTCTCACAACCATTTCCACCTCTTGGTCGTCGCCCGCTGCCCAATGCACTGTTTTCTCCACAACACATTATCAACAATAGCTAAAAAGGTCCTGCCAGCGTAAAGTGAAGCTCATAGTATTACTCTCGCTGGCTTGGTCCCGTGAGTAGGGCGGCCAGTGCTCAGTGTATATATCAGCAGCATAACTACAAAAAGGGTAGGGTAGGTTAGGTTTGGTGTTGTCCGCAGCAGAACTAAAGAATCGTTATAGCTACAGGATTCAAACTTGGTTGGTATTTTCATCATGTAGTTCTCTAGCGGTCATATGTTATTAGGGTCAAAAGGTCAAAGGTCATCAGCTATACCGTCTAGCTGCTAGACGGTATAGATGTGATGATGATACAAGCAGAATAACAAGAGAAGGGTAAAGACTATGTGACCTCCCTTAGTGCTTATGCTTTTTTTTGAGTTGAAAGGTCAAAGGTCAAAGGTCAATGGTCATTATCAAGTATATAGGCAACATAAGTAGAGGACGGTAAGAGCTATATTGCTCAAACTTTGTCTGTTTATTCAACGTGATGACCTCTAATGCGTTTGTGCTCTCAGTGTCAGAAGGTCAGAGGTCAAGGTCAAGGCTTGACACTTACCTTCGATTATAATCTATCAATAAATAATTATATCATGTATATATTTTGTGAGTGAGGTGAATATGTTACTGTTTGTTTTAAAGCGCTTGAAATGTGTTGTTTTGTGTGTGTGTGTGCGTGTGTGTGTGTGTATAGTGATGAATGGTCTCAGTATTTATTGAACTTTCCAAATAATGAGAGAGAGAGAGAGAGAGAGAGAGAGAGAGAGAGAGAGAGAGAGAGAGAGAGAGAGAGAGAGACCTTAAATGCCACAACAACCCTAAAACAGCACTTAAATGACCCCCCCCCCCACCACCCACACCCCCCACACTCACCCCCCACACCCACCCCCATCCCCACCCCCCCAGTGACAAGTGAATATATTTTTCGTCTTACAAGTTCATGTGATTTATGAACCTAATTTATTACCACAAAAATACGACAAATATGAAGGTATTTTTACACGTCTGGACATTCTTACCTGACGTGTTTTGCCGCCTTACCTGTGTGTTCTGTTAATTAAGAGCCATAGCGATGTTTAAATGGGTTGAATATACCTGTGAATTATACCTTTATATACCTGGGAATATATGATTATACCTGTGGCAGAATGTCTATATATATCCCAGAGTTATTCAGGAAGACATTTTTGGTGATATAGATTATTGGTGAAGTTATAAAATTATTGAAGACTTGTATATATAAAAAAAACCAAATAATTCAAATGGTAAATAATATATTCTCATGAGTCTAGCCCAACCAACACCCGCCTTTACCGACCTGATGGATAATGTTAATTCTTGTGTGGGCGATGTTTTTGTTTTTTTTTCAAGGAATATTATGGCTTGTTCTTGTTCGTCCTTGATTTAAAAATTTGTCAATAATTTGGGGGAGATTTACTTTGTGTGTGTGTGTGTGTGTGTGTGTGTGTGGTACAGAGGTGAGGTGAAGTTGTTCTACGTTATAACTTCGTTTGTTTGTCTGTTTTACCTCATCTCTCACCTGTCATGTGTGAATGGAGAGAGAGAGAGAGAGAGAGAGAGAGAGAGAGAGAGAGAGAGAGAGAGAGAGAGAGAGAGAGAGAGAGTTACCTGAGTGTGTTAATGATGACTCACAGGTAACATGGCCACGCCCCCTCAACCCCTGTCACTAGACACCCCGCCCACGTCACTTAAGTTTACTCCATCCTCCCCACGCCATCCTCCCCACGCCATCCTCCCCACGCCATCCTCCCCACGCCTTCCTCCCCACGCCTTCCTCCCCACGCCTTCCTCCCCAGGCCCCTTCCCCACCTCCCTCCAAAGCCCTCCTCCTTACTCCCCGTCCCCTTGTTCCTTCCTCATGCCATTCAACGCGTCCTTCCTTCCTTCCTTCCTTCCTTCCTTCCTTCTTTCCTTCCTTCCTAAACTCCACTCCCACGCCCATCCTTCCCAACTCTCTTTCTTTGTCTGCCTGTCTGTGTCTGCGTCTCTGTCTGTCTCTC
>CAUDMG010002024.1:40000-60000 GCA_958450375.1 Homarus gammarus
GTGTAAGTGTAGGCGTGGTTGTAGGCATGTGCGTGTATGCGTAGGTGTTGGCGTGTAAGTGTAGGCGTGGGTGTTGGCGTGTAAGTTTAGGCGTGGGTGTAGGCATGTGCGTGTATGCGTAGGTGTTGGCGTGTAAGTGTAGGCGTGGGTGTAGGCGTGTAAGTGTAGGCGTGGGTGTAGGCATGTGCGTGTATGCCTAAGTGTTGGCGTGTAAGTGTAGGCGTGGGTGTAGGCGTGGGTGTAGGCGTGTAAGTGTAGGCGTAGGTGTTGGCGTGTAAGTGTAGGCGTGGTTGTAGGCGTGGGTGTAGGCGTGGGTGTAGGCGTGTAAGTGTAGGCGTGGGTGTAGGCGTGGGTGTAGGCGTGGGTGTAGGCGTGTAAGTGTAGGCGTGGGTGTAGGCGTGTTTCTGTGTACCGTCATCACTAAATTGGTGTATTTTTAAACCACAGTCATCAAAATTTACCTTCATCTGGTATGTTAGTCACGCGAACATGTTGGCAACCCACACGCACGCGATACTACAGCAACAGAAAACCCACGCGTATCCGGGCAAGACTGTTGTTGATTGGTCTTTACCCACCATGACGTCCCTTCTGATTGGAGCTACTGTCTCATTTGTGATAGACAGATAGATAGATAGACAGAAAAGCTTCACACCAGGACAAACGTAGACTCACATAAACAGACAGACAGAGATAAGGATAGACAGACAGACAGACAGACAGACAGACAGACAGACAGACAGACAGGCAGACAGACAGACAGTTCCATGATAATAAACGGGTGTAAGGATAATAAGCTGTCGAGATCCTTTCCTTAAGACGCCACCCGTCAGTTTTAAAGACAGTCACGTCAATTAAGTGATTCCGTCTAGCTTATCGGCATTAGTAGTCGTATGGAGAGAGAGAGAGAGAGAGAGAGAGAGAGAGAGCGAGAGAGAGAGAGAGAGAGAGAGAGAGAGAGAGAGAGAGTTATTAATGGCTCTTGTCCACTTACCCATTCATTTAGCTATTTTTCTCTCTCTCTCTCTCTCTCTCTCTCTCTCTCTCTCTCTCTCTCTCTCTCAGTTCCTCCTCCTCCTCTTCCTCCTCTTTCTCTTCCTCTTCCTCACTCAGTCACTGACGGAAGGAGACAGCGTGAATTTAGAATGAAGGAGGAAGAACGGACGGGAGGAGGAAGAACAGACGGAAGGAGGAAGAAACAGACGGAAATGGGGTAGATTAAGGAATAGGGCGTCACGTGCAGCCAATGAAAAATCGATGCCATATATAACACACCTTATGATTGGCCAGTCACGCGGGGCTGTGGCCTAATTCCGTCTACTTTCACACACACACACACACACACACACACACACACACACACACACACACACACACACACACACACACTGTTAAAATCAATAGAATAAGATTAAGTGTCATGAGCAGAGTAAGTGAAATGTGGGTTGAGGTGACCGTAGACTTTTACAGCGGAAGGTCGGGTGTTGCATTAAAATGAGATAAAGAGAGAGAATGAGAGCAAATGAGAGATAATAAGAGAGAGAGAGAGAGAGAGAGAGAGAGAGAGAGAGAGAGAGAGAGAGAGAGAGAGAGAGACCCTTGACTTTGATGCCTCATTAGACCAACTTCTCAAGTCTAATAAGTTGGTCTTGAAGGCCGACTAAGACCTCTTTTCCCCCCTTCCCCTCTCTCCTTCCTCTTCCTCCCCCTTCCCCTCTCTCCTTCCTCTTCCTCCCCCCTTCCCTTCCTCCTCTTTCCCTCCTCTCTCTTCTTTCTCATCCTTCCTTTCCTACATTCCGTCCCTCTCTTCTCCCCCCTACCCCTCCTTCTCTTCCGTCCTTCCTTCCTGTCCTTCCTCTACCCTCTTCCCTCCTTGCCCTCCTTCCCTCCATCATTCTCTGTGCCTCTTCCTTCCTTCTCTCTCCCCTCTCTCCCTCCTTCCCTCCTTCCTTCTCTCTCCCGTCCCTTAACCACTCTCTCTATCTTGTGGTGATTTTAGACAGATGATTCATGGTGATTAGACAGATGGTGATTAGACAGATGGTTCATGGTGATTAGACAGATGGTGATTAGACAGATGGTTCATGGTGATTAGACAGATGGTTCATGGTGATTAGACAGATGGTTCATGATGATTAGACAGATGGTTCATGGTGATTAGACAGATGGTTCATGATGATTAGACAGATGGTTCATGGTGATTAGACAGATGGTTCATGGTGATTAGACAGATGGTTCATGATGATTAGACAGATGGTTCATGGTGATTAGACAGATGGTTCATGGTTATTAATATATTTCTGTCCATTATTTATTTTTTGTTCATTTGTGAAAGAGAAAATGAGAGAGAGAGAGAGAGAGAGAGAGAGAGAGAGAGAGAGAGAGAGTCGGTAATAACACAAACACGACTATCAATAACAAAATAACATTAATAACACATGAGTAAGAACACAATACTATCATAACATCCAAAACACCTGAGAAATAACACAAACAAGGACTGTATCTGTAACAAAGTAGTTTTAATAACGGCTGGGTGATAAGATAACAGTTTTAGGGGCAGGTAACGGGGCCCTCGGGAGCTGACTGACGATACCTGTGTAAATAAGATGAGGGCGTCTGTTTGTTTACTCTGACAACACGTATGGATGTTTGAGTTTGTCTCCCTCTCCTCTCCCCTCCTATCCTCTTCTCCCCCCTCTCTTACCCTTCCCTCCTATCCTCTTCTCCCCCCTCTCCTACCCTCCCCTCCTATCCTCTTCTCTCCCCTCTCCTATCCTCCCCTCCCATCCTCTTCTCTCCCCTCTCCTACCCTCCCCTCCCATCCTCTTCTCTCCCCCTCCCCTCCCCTCCCATCCACTTCTCTCCCCTCTCCTACCCTTCCCTCCCATCCTCTTCTCTCCCCCTCCCCTCCCCTCCCATCCTCTTCTCTCCCCTCTCCTACCCTCCCCTCCTATCCTCTTCTCTCCCCTCCCCTACCCTTCTCTCCCACCCTCTTCTCCCCCCTCTCCTACCCTCCCCTTCCATCCTCTTCTCTCCCCTCTCCTACCCTCCCCTCCCATCCTCTTCTCCCCCTTCCCCTCCCCTACCCTCCCCTCTCTCCCTCACAACCACCACCACCTCAACACAACAGAAAATGAGGATCTTATATTTTGTTTTCGCTTTGTTTTATTATCTTGTTCTCTCTCTCTCTGTCTCTCTGTTTCTCTCTCTGTCTCTCTGTTTCTCTCTCTGTCTCTCTGTCTCTCTTTTAATCTAATATATATATCTGTTAAAGTCAAGCATATAATTAACTTAACTTAACCTAATCTAACCTAACCTAACCTAACCTAATCTAACCTAACCTAACCTAACCTAACCTAATCTAACCTAACCTAACCCTCGTCCTCTCCTCTGGGACGTTATGTCGACTAATCCATTTTTATGACCCAAAGGTCCAGAAGTTGTTGGAGTTTTATATCGCATTTAAATCATCTCTTTAAACTTGGTGGTGGAGGAGTGTTGGGGATGATGTGGGGGTGATGTTTATGTGGTGGAGTGTTGGAGGAGGTGTTTGTGTGATGGAGTATGTTGGAGGAGGTGTTTGTGTGATTGAGTATGTTGGAGGAGGCTCATCTATCTATCTACTGATGTGTGTGTGTGTGTGTGTGTGTGTGTGTGTGTGTGTGTGTGTGTGTGTGTGTGTGTGTGTGTGTGTGTGTGTGTGTGTGTGTGTGTGTGTGTGTGTTGTGTACTTGTTTTAATCTCTATTGTTTTATAGACCCAAACAGGTGTAACTAAATGGTTTACCTGTCTGTTGTTAACGACAGGTAAATAATAATGTTGAAAGTTGGTGAAAGTTTTTTAGTAGTTTCAACATTTTATTTATTTTTTTAGGGTTAATATTTTTTTAATACTTTTGTGAATTTTTTTTTTGGGGGGGGGAGTTTAATATTTTTTTGTACTTTTTATCGAGATGTTAATTATGTGGTGAAAGTTAGTTAGTGAAAGTTTATACAGTACTGGTAATGTAACTTTATATATGTCTCATAATAATTTACAACTTTTCTTTACCCCTCATCTGTCATAATAATAAGTGTTATAGTTTCAAACTTTTAGTGAGTGGTATTTTATTTATAACTTTACATCAACTGTTATAAAAGTTTGTAGAGAATTGTAATATATTATTTACGTGTTTATATTTGTCGTTTTTAAGATATTATGCAAATTCTCGTTTTTCGGTGTTTTTTTTAAAGATTATCTAAAGTATTGTGGAATTTTAGTGTGTTTGAGGTGTGTTTGAGGTGTTTGAGGTGTGTTTGAGGTGTGTTTGAGGTGTTTGAGGTGTTTGAGGTGTGTTTGAGGTGTGTTTGAGGTGTGTTTGAGGTGTGTTTGAGGTGTGTTTGAGGTGTTTGAGGTGTGTTTGAGGTGTGTTTGAGGTGTTTGAGGTGTGTTTGAGGTGTGTTTGAGGTGTGTTTTTATTTGGGCAATGATGCATGTTTTTTTTTTAGTCTTTACAAATATAAACTTTTTTTTCAGTGTTTTTCTATATAAATTATCGTAAATATTCTGAAAATTTTCTGTGTTTTTAAAATATTGTAGTTTGACTTCTGTCTGTACCTGTGTTTGTTTTGCTTTTGAATTATTGAACGTAATGTAAAACTATTGTGTGTTTGGAAGACATTTTTATTTGTTTTTTATTTCAATGTTTTTATTATTCTTTACACATACAAACACAGTATTTTTTCATGTTATCTTATGTTATCTAAAATATGAAAGCGTTTAGTTCCAGTGTTTTTCATATTTTTTCACAGAATGCGGTTCAGCTATTTTGGGGTAATTTACTTAGAAGATTATAGAAAGTATTGACATAGTTTAAATAGTTTGAATAGGATTTGCGCCTGTTTATTTTTAGGCTTTATGTAAGACTATCTTCATCACAGGTGTAGTTAAGGCAGGTAAAATATCTTCATTAGGGGGATTAATCTATAATTGGTGTAGCTTGTATTTGTGACAGACACTGGTAGTTCTTCAGGTATGTTACGCCACCTGTCAGCGTATGAATGCGTCATTCAGTAAACCAGGTGTGTAATGTCTGGCTGTCACGCGAGTCACCAGGTAATTATGATCACTCCCCACTGCACACACACACACACACACACACACACACACACACACACACACACACACACACTGCTGTAATACCTTTTATCCCAGGTTCGGTTAGATTTGATTAGTTTAGGTTAGATTAGATTACCTGGGAATCGCTTGAGTCAATTATCTACCTGGTGAGCGCTTGAGTGAGTGATCACCTACCTACCTGTCCGTCAAGTCATATCGTGCAGAAAACACACTAACGACTGGATCTTATTCCCAAGGTTAACTGTGTGTAAAGGTGTACATTGATAGTATTTACTCATGCTACCGAGGTCACGAAGGGTCACCGGGTCACCTGAGTAAGAGGGTTTGTGACGTGTAGGGAACGTAACTACAAAACGGTAAAGTTTATAGGTTTATCCCTCAAGGCTGGTATGTGTCTTAGAGTATAAAGGTCAGAGGTCAAGGTCAACACTCAAGACTTAGGTGTGTGCGTGTGTGTGTAAAAACAAGGATGGGGGTGGACACTACTCCTGGCCTGACTGACCCACAAGACGAGACAAGTTCTCTGTGTGGACGTGACCTGATTGTCCTATGTCTTATGCAATCGATAAGAGAGAGAGAGAGAGAGAGAGAGAGAGAGAGAGAGAGAGAGAGAGAGAGAGAGAGAGAGAGAGGTGACATAGGAGTCTCTCAGAATGTTGTTGTCTGGTGGAGAGAGAGTTAGCTTAACACACACACGTTATACGCCCGTAAGGACTCGTTTTATGGTTGTGACACACTTACGCTAACGTGTGTGTGTGTGTGTGTCTTTGTCTCTCAGTGGCGTAAACACAGAGACCAAGAGGAGAGGGGAGGGGGGATGAATGTGCATTTGGCGATATACCTTCTAACTAGGAACAATAACTGCGTCCGGCGTTGCTGTCTGCCCGTACTGGCGAATGTAACTAATACGTCAGGCGTTGGTGACCACAGTAGCATGTTTTTGGTGTCCCCCGGGGAGGTGTGATGGTGTTTATGGCGGGTCAGTCGTCTACAATAGCCACAACTTCTCTACTTTCCTCGCCAGATGAGACACTTGACACCCCCCCCCCCCCCCTTCAGTACAGAACCCCGCCCCTCACCCCCCTCTCCACACCCCAGAAGAGAGACACTTTACAGCACCCCTTCTACGTACAACCCCGCCCCTCACCCCTCTCAAACACTCGTACCTCAACAGCACTTTATTCTCCTCGTAATAGTAGAAGTCACAACTGTTATTGTTATGGTCGGGTTGTAAGTCATCTTGTTGTATTTTAAGGGTTGTGTAAGTTAGATGGGTCTCATAACCTAACAGATCCCAGAACAACAACATCACCAACTTTGAGGAGGATAATAATAATAATAATAATAATGATAATAATAATAATAATAATAATAATAATAATAATAATAATAATAACAGGTAAAACATCAGGTAACAACAATAACAAGTAACAAAAGGTAACAATAATCAGTAACAATAACAGGTAACAACAGGTAAGAGTGAGTGCTCCTAAAGGTGGGTGCGGTAGTACCTTCACCTTTGAACTTTAACTCAGCAGAGAACTATGTTTACATGTTGAATATCCCAAGAGCATCGAGGCTGATCATGTCTCGCCTCCCTACCTGGGTACTGAGTCACACAGGTGCATTCAGGTAATATTTATCCAAACTGATGATGTGAGAATATATTAAACTAGTTGATTTAACATGACATAAATAAAATCTCGTGCAGTTTTTAAAGTTTCGTGTAATGGATGTTTCTCGTAACTGGTGGTATAAGAATGTATTTATCTGGTTAATTTAAATACGAAATACATAAATAACATTCAAATATGGCGTCAGAATTATACGAAGACTCGACCTTAACTAGATACATTCATTCGATACTCACTCCAAGACTAAAATTAACTCTCAAGATGGCGTCAAAATTACACTGAGACTCGACCTTAACTATTATACACGAGACGGTCTTTTGTGTATGAGAGCCCTGTATGAGGAGAACCGTGTATGAGGGGAACCGTGTATGAGGGGAACCGTGTATGAGGAGAACCGTGTATGAGGGGAACCGTGTATGAGGGGAACCATGTATGAGGAGAACCGTGCATGAGAACCGTGTATGAGAACCGTGTATGAGAACCGTGTATGAAGAGAATCGTGTATGAGGAGAGCCGTGTATGAGAACCTTGTAAGAGAACCGTGTATGAGGGAACCGTGTATAAGGAGAACCGTGTATGAGAACCGTGTATGAGAACCATGTATGAAGAGAATCGTGTATGAGGAGAGCCGTGTATGAGAACCTTGTAAGAGAACCGTGTATGAGGGAACCGTGTATGAGAACCATGTATGAAGAGAACCGTGTATGAGAACCGTGTATGAGAAGTTTTGTATTATGTCAGGTTTTCCTAGTACCTGGGCGGAATATTTGTCCATTGGTACACACTGGTAGATCACTGAGGGTGTATGTTAGTGGGTAATACATGAGTGTACACAAGTGTTGGTCTTAGTGTGTATGTTTATGTATACTGTGTATGATTATGTATGTGTGATGTGTATATAGATGGGTGAGGGTTAATTTGTGTGTTTGTTTTTTATACATTTAGATAAAATAGTTGTATGGGTATCTACACACACACACACACACACACACACACACACACACACACACACACACACACACACACACACACACACACACAGAGGAAGGAGGAGATTGAGAGGCAAGAAACCAAATATACACAACAAACACAACAACCAAACGTAACCCGAAAACTTTATATATAAACCAACTAAACTTTTGTTGAGTCAGTCAGCTCGGTCAGGTCGGGTCGGTCTGTCGGTCGGTCAGGTCGGGTCGGTCTGTCGGTCGGTCAGGTCGGGGGGAACACAAAATACAAAATGTCCATAACAATGCTTTTATATATATTTTTTTCTCATGAATAATTTACTTTTTAATTACTAGTGATCAAAAGATTGGTTACCCTTCCCCTCCTTCCCCCTCCCCATCTCCCCTCCCCATACCCCCTCCCCTCCCAAATCTCCCCTACCCCCTTCACTACCACTACCCCTCCCCCAAGCCCCCCCCCTATCTCTCTCACCTCCCCGCAAAAATATGGTATTTAACCAATTCATATATTTGTGTTTTTTTTTATCTAAATAATTGATCTTTATTTTTCGTTGATTTTATGTGTAAATATAGAAGAGAATCTGAGGGTCGTGTGTGTGTGTGTGTGTGTGTGTGTGTGTGTGTGTGTGTGTGTGTGTGTGTGTGTGTGTGTGTGTGTGTGTGTGTTCTGGATGTAGGATAATGTGTTGTGTTGTTGCTATTATTGTTTTTAGTGTAATTATTTTATTATTATTATTATTAAAGTTACACGTAACAATTGAACATATTAACCATAATCCTCCTCTCTCTCTCTCTCTCTCACACACACACACACACACACACCTTCATCATAATACCACATAGTTGTAACAATCATCTGGTCAGGCATTACTGCTGGGGCATCTCTGTAATGTTTGGTATGTTGCAATTAACACGAGAAATCCCCGGCTAACATGAAGGCATTTTGGAAACTCTGTGTTCGTGTGTGTGTGTGTGTGTGTGTGTGTGTGTGTGTGTGTGTGTGAGTGTAGGTGTCAGATAGTGTGGCAGGTGTGAACTGGAGGGTAATTGGATCAGCTCAGGTGAGACGACCCTGAGAAGAATAACAATTTTGGCATCTGGCAACTCCTCGCACCTGCCCTCTGTGTCACCATATTTTGACTACAAACGTTTCTCACTTTTTTGGTCTCTCTCTCTCTCTCTCTCTCTCTCTCTCTCTCTCTCTCTCTCTCTCTGTCTTGGTTTAGGTTAGATTAAGTTAGGTAAAGTTAGGTTAGGTTGGGTATGCCAGGGGTAACTCAGGCAGGCCGGGAACTACCCAACACAAAGGCGGGATTCATAGTTAATAAAGTGTGGGTTTTGTCTGGCTGTGGGCGGCTGTACTGCTGTTATCCTTGAAGTAGGTGAGCTGTAATATTCTAACAGCGCTGTGTGTCTGCAGGCGTGTGTTGGTGGGTATTGTGTATAAACATAGACTTTCCTGGATGATTGGAAGACGTGAACACATACACACACACACACACACACACACACACACACACACACACGTAAATATAACAATTTATTCTTTATTCACCTCTTAAGTAACCTCACCTGTTCACATTTCTCTCTCTCTCTCTCTCCAGGTAAGATGCAGTGACGTAGATTAATAATGCAGTGCCCCAGACATCACAGGTAGGCTTGTTAGTACATACGAATGATTTATGTTGTCAGAGTTATTTATGTTAGGTGGGTCACGTCAGCGCCATCTGTAGGTGACTAATATAATCACGTAAGTATGTCCTCAAGATAACTGGAGAACGGGAAGAGTTATGGTGTTCAAACTTAGAGTGTTTTTCCCTGACGACCATCTCTAGAGCTGTTGTGTTTTAAGGGTCAAAAGGTCAAAGGTCAAGGTCACAGTGTTGAAGTGTACCACCAAGGATGAGTTGGTACCTTCCTCGAGTGTAGAGAGTTGTCGAGAACGTTTATTAGTGTCCAGAGGGGTAGGAAAGGGGGGGGGGGGCGTCCTTGTCAGGTGGGGGCCAGGTTAATTAAGGCGGGTCAGGTTAATTAAGGCAGGACAGTCAAGGTGTTCTGAGGAGGCTAATTTTGTGAAGGTGTTGTAGTAACATTTATATACGCGCTCACACACACACACACACACACACACACACACACACACACACACACACACACACAGACATACACACACACACACACACACACACACACACACACACACACACACACACACACACACACATACACACAAACAATCTGTGAAGCTGACATTTATCTAACAAAAATAGAGTGGTGCTATATGTCAAATTATTATTTTTGAGGACATTACTGACAGATCTTATTGATATTCATAACGTGTTTTTTTCTCTCACCTGTGTAGTTAACTCACCTGTCCTTCACCTTTATGGCTCCTTATATGGGAATATTAATTTATTTGTGGAGGTTTGATGTTTGATCTGTCGTGTCACCTGAAGAATAGACACTCTAGCTTATATCATCTGTGTGTGTGTGTGTGTGTGTGTGTGTGTGTGTGTGTGTGTGTGTGTGTGTGTGTGTGTGTGTGTGTGTGTGTGTTGCCATGTTATTTCCCTTCACAACTACCACCATCACCACCATCACCACCATCACCACTATCACCACCATCACCACCATCACCACCATCACCACCATCACCACCATCACCACCATCACCACTATCACCACTCAGTCTGGCTATGGTTCACCAACATTACCAGGTTGGAATAAATTTTTCGGTATTCAATTTCAATCGAGTTAAAAGGGCCGATGGTCGAGGAGAGGTTGAGGGGGGGGGGGAGTCAGTACCCATCATGACCCTTCCCCTCCTTCCTGTCCATTTGTCCCCATCTGCCTTTCCCATCACACTTCCCATTAGTTTTCCTCCCCTCCCATTCTCTTTCTCTCCTCTCACCTCCTTTATCTTGTTATTTCATTATCTTTTTTTCTTATTATCATCTGTTTTCACTTTCCTTTACTTCCCTTCTCTTCCTCTCACTCAATGTTCCAATCACCATACACGCCCATCTCTCCACTTCACTCCACTCGCCCACGCCCACGCCCCTTCCTCCTGGACACCATAATCACTTCACCATCTCAATTTCCATCCCCGGTAGTGACACTCTAAACTAGTGAACGAAAATTTAGGCTTCCCGCCCCTTGTGGTGGGGGAGGGAGGGGGTTGGGGTGGGGGGGTGGAGGGAAGGAGGGTGGGGGGGGGGTGGAGGGAAGGAGGGTGGGACGAAAAAAAATGTGGAAGGAGGTGGAGGGACTGGAGGAGGAAGAGAGGAGGTGGAAGGATTGTGGGAGGGAAAAAGAAGATGGTTGGAGAGAGGAGGGAGGTGTAGTGAAGGATGGAGAGAGAGGAGGTGGAGGGACCGAGGAAGAGAGAGAGGAAGGGAGGGAAGAGGTGGAGGAAGGGAAGGAAGAGGTGGAAGAACGGAAGGAAGAGGTGGAGGAAGGAAAGGAAGAAGTGGAGAAAGGTAAGGAAGAGGTGGAGGAAGGCAGGGAAGAGGTGGAGGAAGGGAAGGAAGAAGTGGAGGAAGGGAAGGAAGAAGTGGAGGAAGGGAATAAAGGGGTAGAGCGAGAACAAAGTGTACTACGGTTGGGTGGGCAGGCAGGTAGGGTGTACACGGCGGCCATTACGGGGCTGAGAGCTCTCCTGAAGTGCCTCTCTCTCCTTCAGGTGGTTCCTAGAGGCTGTAAGAGCTGATGGTGTGACTACGACTCCTCCTCCTCCAGGTGGGTCTTAACAGCCTACTGAAGGAGGTGATTATCGTTATGACAGGTAACTCCCAGGACTTTTCTTCCTCCTGGTGGCTGATTGGCTGATTCCTGGAGCCTTTGGATGACGATTGCGTTCATGGGTTTACTCTAGGTTCGGTAGATGATTGTACGACAGGTAAACAACAGGTTCTTATTACCAGATGTTGACGTGGAGTTCTCTTGGTGAGGTAGTCCCAAAAACCCTACAACGGTGGATGGTCTAACAGGTAACCTTCCATCCCTTAATTACCTGTAAGGAGGGAGGGAATAGTACCTGCCTCACTCGGAAGGTTCATAAAATATGTAAAAGTTAATGGTGAAAGAGGTTAAGTCTCCTCCATAATATACCTCTGGGGAAGAGTACCAGTCAGCACCAGGTAGTCCCTAAGAGGTGCTAAATGGTGTGATAGGTAACGTGTCTTTCGTAAAATACCTCTGCCAGCTTCAGGTGTTTCTTAAGGGCTGTCGGGGGCCAGGTAGTGTGGCAGGTAATATTCCTTCCCTAAATCACCTGTTCGAGGGTTAAATGATGTGGCGGGTATAACACACGAATGGTTCCTTGAGAGAGAGAGAGAGAGAGAGAGAGAGAGAGAGAGAGAGACAGGTGTGTTCCTCATCAGCGTCTCCACCTGAGCCACCTATCACGCCACTCACCTCGAGATGAGTCGCCCTAACTACATTTTGAGTGAGTTTCGCTGCCGATATTACAGCGACGGTGGTAGTTGGTGATGCCTCGGGGGGAGGTGGTGGGGAGGTGAGGGAGGGCGGTGGGGAAGTGAGGGAGGGTGGTGGGGAGGTGAGGGAGGGCGGTGGGGAGGTGAGGGAAGGGATGGTGGGGAGGTGAAGGAAGGGATGGTTGGGAGGTGAGGGAAGGGATGGTGGTGATGAGGGGGAGGTGTAATTATATGAGAGGTAGGGGAAAGATGGTGGAGAGAGAGAGAGAGAGAGAGAGAGAGAGAGAGAGAGAGAGAGAGAGAGAGAGAGAGAGAGAGAGAGAGAGAGAGAGAGTTGATTGCACTAGGCTGTATAATCTTAGGGGCCAATGATCCTACCCTGGTGGGCTCTGGCTAGGAGTAGATTGTCACTGTCAAATCAATTTACGAGTGTTAGGAGTCCCCGACCGGCCACCACCTCCGACGGCTGATGATGATGTGTGTGTGTGTGTGTGTGTGTGTGTGTGTGTGTGTGTGTGTGTGACAGTCAAATACACACACACACACACACACACACAGCAACACTTTAGTCAATCCTATTAATGTGTACATTTTTAAGACACAGGTGAGGTTTGTCCATTTAGATACCTGAATATTTACTGACCTTTCTGACAGGTGTATAGCTGGAGAGAGAATGGTGGCGATACATACATACATACATACATACATACATACATATACGCAAACAGATACATAGATAGGATGACACACACACACACACACACACACACAGACACGCACACGAGCGGATAATCTTCTCAGCTGTTAGTTGACCCGTAAATAGACAAGGTACACTGACATAGATACGCTGGACTCTGGGTCAACCTGGGTCATTGGTCATGGCAAGGGGGCGTGGGGTTAGATGGGGGTCAGGAGAGGTTAAAGGGGTCAGACGGTGGAGGTCTCTCTCTCTCTCTCTCTCTCTCTCTCTCTCTCTCTCTCTCTCTCTCTCTCTCTCACACACACACACACCTTATTTTCTCTTATATACAAGTAACAATAGACTTAATGCATCTCCCGACATGGATAAAGTTGTGTTAGAATTATCATATTGTAAAGATTAGTATTATGAGCAGGATCTTTTATTAGCCTTGGATAATGTGGATACTGGTGGTGTATATACAGCTTTGGTTACGAGAGAGAGAGAGAGAGAGAGAGAGAGAGAGAGAGAGAGAGAGAGAGAGAGAGAGAGAGAGAGAGAGAGAGAGAAAACCCCCACAAATAACTCGAGGCCAAAAAGAATAAATGAGGACTAAAAAAAATGAAAATGATAATTGGCAGACAAATGAGGAACTGAATAAAGAATAATCGTTGATAGGAAAGAAAAAAAAATGGAATTAACAAAACGATGGAAAAGTGTAATGAGAAACGGGAGGAATTATTTTTAGAAAGAACATTGGAGAAGCGAAAAAGAGCAAGAATATTATATTGTAAGGATGGGGGAGTAGTTTAGGTTAGGTTTGGTTAGGTTAGATTAGGTCAAGTCAAATGAGGTTAGCTTTGGTTGAGTTAGGTCAGGTCAGGTCAAATTGTTTAGGTTAGGATTAAGTAACGTTAGGTTATGTTAAATCAAGTTAGGTTAGGAGAAGTCAAGTCAAGATACATTACGTTAGATTAAGTCAGGTCTGGCCAAGTGAGGTTAAATTAAGTTAGGTTAAGTCAGGTCAGGTTTCCAGCCCAACTTCAGCTCCGGGGATTAGCCAGTCCTTCAAAATTAAGGTAAATACTGGAAACTGGAAAAACACACAACACTTTTACACTCCCTTGTCACCCCTCCCTTAGCTGGCCTGCCCCCACACCTCACTCCTCCTCCTACCTCTCCCCAGCCACACCTTGCCCCTCACCACACTGCCTCGCCCCTCACCTCTCACTCCTCCCACACGCCCTCTTACATCACCTCC
Source organism: Homarus gammarus (assembly GCA_958450375.1). Classification (NCBI taxonomy): domain Eukaryota; kingdom Metazoa; phylum Arthropoda; class Malacostraca; order Decapoda; family Nephropidae; genus Homarus; species Homarus gammarus. The sequence goes on from CAUDMG010002024.1 coordinate 54,100, forward strand.
CCTAATCCTTATCCTTCCACCCCTCACGTGCCCTCACCTACTCGCCCTCACACTCCCCATCTCCTCCTCACTCGCACTCACACCCCCCATCCTCTCCTCACTCGCACTAACGCCCCCCATCCCCTCCCCACTCGCCCTCACACCCCCCATCCCCTCCCCACTCGCCCTCACACCCCCCATCCCCTCCTCACTCGCACTCACGCCCCCTCCCCACACGCCCTCACTCACTCCCCTTTCACACACACTGTCCACAGGCGGAAATAATTACCAAGGGGAAACTGGTTGTAATATGTTCTACTCCGACGATTATGTAACACGTGTTTATGAGTGTTGTTTTTATATTATAGTGGTGGACGTGGGGTGGCTTTTGACTCTCTCTCTCTCTCTCTCTCTCTCTCTCTACTCCTCTAACGCCCGCATAAAGGATGATAAAAGCAGTTTGTTTATTTTTCATTAGTAGTGTCACCAGGTATACAAAGCTTACCTGAGGCAGACGACCAGGTGTGTGTGTGTGTGTGTGTGTGGTTTTTCTTCCAAGTTTTAATGACTTTTTTTCTTCAGTATTTGAGAAGTTTGATTCTGTATGTTTAATGAAACGAACTAAATCAACAAACACACCTCCCCCTTCCTTCCCTCTTACCCCTCTCTCTCTTTTTCCCTTCTCCCCCTCCTTCTCTTCCTCCTTCCCCCTCTCCCTCTCCCTCTCACCAGTAATACAGTGTTTTTTTGGTGTGTGTGTGTGTGTGTGCTTGTTTTTTATTGGGTTTGACATTTAAAACACCAACCAGTCCATCTTAGAAAAAACACCAATCCACACATTTATCTAACTTCTGTAAGTCTCATAAACACACACACACACACACACACACACACACACACACACACACACACACACACACACACACACACACACACAAGAGAGAACCAATCACAGAAGCCAAGACCATCAGGGTTGTGATGAGGACTTTACAGTGTCTGTACCTTGGCTGACGTTCCTGATAGCAAGGTGCTGACAATCCTCATAACGGAGACTGACACTCTTGATCACGGGGGAGAGAGGGTTGTGGGCTGACACTCCTGATCACGCGGGGCTGACAGTCCATGGGTGTCTTCCAGTTGTGTCTTAATATCGCAGGTAAGAAGAGTTGATCACCTCCATTGTTTACAAATAGTGAGTCTTCAGGTGTGTGTATCGTCTGGCCTGACTTACCTGTGTGTGAGGTGAGAGAGAGGACGGGATCTTTTTCTTCTTACTCTTCTTTCATTTTTTCTTTTGTTATAATCATCGTCTTATTATTATTATTTTATTGTTATTATTATTATTATTATTATTATTATTATTATTATTATTATTATTATTATTATTATTATTATTATTATTATTTTTATTATTATTATTATTATTATTATTATTATTTATTATTATTATTATTATTATTATTATTATTATCATTATTATTACTATTATTATTATTATTTTATTGTTATTATTATTATTATTATTATTATTATTATTATTAAAAACAAACCAAAATGGCTTCTCACTTTAGAGGTAAACATATTTTTAACATTTAAAGACCCTTCGACCTGTCCATTAAGTCCATAACCTAACCTAACCAAGATACTGTTGATACTCGCCTTTTAAACCCCACAATAGATGAAATAAGCCGGGCAATAGATGAAATAAGCCGGGCAATAGATGAAATAAGCCGGACAATAGATGAAATAAGCCGGGCAATAGATGAAATAAGCCGGGCAATAGATGAAATAAGCCGGGCAATAGATGAAATAGCCAGCGCAATAACAACATGACAATTACTGTTATTGATGACAGTCAGCGTCAGCGTCCTGGGGAAGTTTTGCCATAACAGGGGTGAGTGAGTCGTAAGTCTGTGTTGGAGGTCTTGGTGGCGAGTGTTGGAGGTGGTGGTGTGTTGGAGGTCTTGGTGGCGAGTGTTGGAGGTGGTGGTGTGTTGGAGGTCTTGGTGGCGAGTGGTGGAGGTGGTGGTGTGTTGGAGGTCTTGGTGGTGAGTGGTGGAGGTGGTAGTGTGTTGGAGGTCTTGGTGGTGAGTGGTGGAGGTGGTGTGTTGGAGGTCTTGGTGGCGAGTGGTGGAGGTGGTGGTGTGTTGGAGGTCTTGGTGGCGAGTGGTGGAGGTGGTGGTGTGTTGGAGGTCTTGGTGGTGAGTGGTGGAGGTGGTAGTGTGTTGGAGGTCTTGGTGGTGAGTGGTGGAGGTGGTGGCGGTGTGTTGGAGATAGTGGTGGTGTGTTGGAGGTCTTGGTGGCGAGTGGTGGAGGTGGTGGTGTGTTGGAGGTCTTGGTGGTGAGTGGTGGAGGTGGTGGTGGTGTGTTGGAGATAGTGGTGGTGTGTTGGAGGTCTTGGTGGCGAGAGGTCGTGATGTGTGTTGGTGGTGTGTGGTGGTGGAGGTGGTGGTTGGTGAGTGGTGGTGGTTGGTGGTATTAGCAGGATCAGAGAGAGAGAGAGAGAGAGAGAGAGAGAGAGAGAGAGAGAGAGAGAGAGAGAGAGAGAGATGATACGTTTACCTCACTCACTTAAACGTAAACACAGGTAAATTCTCAAAGGATCTTACGTTAAATTTTCTCCCTTAACTTGTGATGTAGGAAGGTATTTAACTTCCTCAATTACGATACGAGACACAGGTGGGATTCTGAAGGCCTCGTAAATTTAACTCTCATCCTAAACTTGTAATTTGAGAACGAATCTAGCGGGTTTACTTAACGTGTATAGCGGGGCATCGTAAGTGTATAGCGGGGCATCGTAAGTGAATAGCGGGGCATCGTAAGTGTATAGCGGGGCATCGTAAGTGTATAGCGAGGCATCTTAAGTGTATAGCGGGGCATCTTAAGTGTATAGCGGGGCATTGTAAGTGTATAGCGGGGCATTGTAAGTGTATAGCTTTGGTGGTCCTCTCTGTCTCCCTTCCCCCCATACTCCATCTTTATCTCCTCTCCTCTCTCCCTCTTCCTCTCCTCTTCACCTCTCCCTCTTCCTCCCCTCTTCTCTTCACCCCCTCTCTCCCCGACCTCAATTAATAATAGATAAACGTTTACTTCTACCTGTCCCTCTCTCCCTCCATTCCCCCTCACCCCTCCCCTCTCATCCCCCCTCCGTCTCCCCTCTCCCCTCCACCCCTCCTCCTTCCTGCCCCCTTATCTCCCTCACTTCGACCTCAATTAATAATAGATAAACGTTAACTTATACCTGTCTCACCCCTTCCCTCCCCCCTCCTCTCTCCTCACCTCTCCCTCATCACCCCTCCCTCCTCACCTCTCCCTCATCACTCTCCCCTCACCTCTCCTCTCTCCCGTAACGCTAATTTGTGACGGGAATGAGACAGAGGACGAGGAATATTGTCCAGTGAGTAAGCCTTCTGTCTGCCGTCACATTGAGCAGCGTCGCCCGTCTAGCTGTTGGGTAATTTGATGAGTCGTTTGGTTGGTTGTTAGCTCACAGTACAGTACCATATATGTCTGTCTGTCTCTTTGTCTGTCTGTCTGTCTGTTTATATATCTAGATAGATAAACAGAGAAGAGGGAAATAGAATGAAATGATAAGTAAAGAGAGAGAGAGAGAGAGAGAGAGAGAGAGAGAGAGAGAGAGAGAGAGAGAGAGAGAGAGAGAGAATTATCACACACACACACACACACACACACCTTACTACTGCTACTACTACCACTACTATTACTACTATTATTACTACTATCACCTGAGCCACACCTGAGCTAATTTATATCACACCTGTACCTGACTCTACCTGAGCGATATAGCCTGCCCAGTGATCTTCTATGTTTAACTTGACCATAAATTATTTCTTGTCTGTGTAAAGGAAATTGTCAATATTCTTCAGTTTTTTCCCATATATCTTGGATCAGAGGAGCTGGTGTTTGTTTTTTCCTGTTTGTTTGTTTGTTTGTTGTGTAGGGATGGTGTGTGTGTGTGTGTGTGTGTGTGTGTTTGTTTATGTTTTGTTTATTCATTTGTTGTATGTGTGTTAAGTTAATTGATGGTTTCGTGTTTTTGTTTAGGTTTATGTCTGTGTTTTTTTTTGTATAGTAATGGTTTGTGTGTTTGTTTATGTTTGTTTGTTTGTTTGTCATCTAATACTTTCCAAGCTTTGTATCGTTAAGTTGAAGTCTATCCTCCTCTCTCTCTCTCTCTCTCTCTCTCTCTCTCTCTCTCCCTCTCTCTCTCTCTCATCTTTCAAGTATCACTCTCTCTTTTTCAATTATTCTCTCAAGTATTCTCTCTCCCTCTCTCTCTCTCTCTTTCTCTTTCACACACCTACTCAGACGCAGGGTTTGTTTACTAACTAGATCCGGGTTCAGCTGTCTGTGGTGTTCAGGTAAATATTGACGTTTCTGATGCAACCTCCGCTACCTGGGATATGTTTTTACACCTTTGGGATGCAGGTGAGATGTTCTCCTAATTGATTTTTTTTATAATATGTTGTTGTTGTTGTTGTTGTTGTTGTTTTTGTTGTTGTTGTTGTTGTTGTTGTTGTTGTTGTTGTGGTGGTGTTGTTGTTGTTGTTGTTGTTGTTGTTGTTGTTGTTGTTGTTGTTGTGGTGGTGTTGTTGTTGTTGTTGTTGTTGTTGTTGTTGTTGTTGTTGTTTTACTGTTGTTGTTGTTGTTGTTGTTGTTATTATTGTTTTTGTTGTTGTTGTTGTTGTTGTTGTTGTTGTTATTGTTCAGGATCAGAGTCACGTTCATCTCTGAGTACTACTGACATCACTTACATCACTTGACGTCAGAGGTCAGAGGTCAAATAGAAGTTTAAATAATTGTTGCCAGATATATCCGGAGTTGATTGGTTGATTGAGTGAGTTGATTGGTTGATTGAGTGAGTTGATTGGTTGATTGAGTGAGTTGATTGGTTGATTGAGTGAGTTGATTGGTTGATTGAGTGAGTTGATTGGTTGATTGAGTGAGTTGTTTGGTTGATTGAGTGAGTTGATTAGTTGATTGAGTGAGTTGATTGGTTGATTGAGTGAGTTGATTGGTTGATTGAGTGAGTTGATTGGTTGATTGAGTGAGTTGATTGGTTGATTGAGTGAGTTGATTGGTTGATTGAGTGAGTTGATTGGTTGATTGAGTGAGTTGATTGGTTGATTGAGTGAGTTGATTGGTTGTTTGAGAGAGTTGATTGGTTGATTGAGTGAGTTGATTGGTTGTTTGAGTGAGTTGATTGGTTGATTGAGTGAGTTGATTGGTTGATTGAGTGAGTTAATTAATTGATTGAGAGAGTTGATTGGTTAAAAGTTGTTGTTTAATTGAAAGTTGGTGGTTGATTAAGACAGTTGATGGTTGATTGAGAGTTGATTGATTGATTGATTGACAGAGTTGTTGGTTGAGTAAGAATTGATGGGTTGAATGTTGACCAAACTTACATAATAGACTCTGGACACACCAAGTCTCTTAAGCTGATTAACCTTAGTTGATAGGTCATGGGTCAAAGGTCACAGTGTGGGTAGATGTTACGAGTCTTGTACACGTGTCGTTTTTTTTATATAATTAATTTGTTAGTGGGATTTTACTCTGTGAGATGTGTGTTTGTGTGTGTTTGTGTGTGTGTGGTGTTTGTGTGTGTTTGTATTGAATTTTGTCTCCTTACTCCTCATCCCCCCCTCCCCTCCTGTCACTTCTCCCCTCACCTCCCCTCACCTCCCATCCTCCCCCTCCCCCTCACCCCCCTCTCACTCTCTCCCTCTTCCCACCCAAAGTTTACCCCGATCTTTTATGTACACACACACACACACACACACACACACACACACACACACACACACACACACACACACACACACACACACGTCTCTTTATGCTTGGACGGAAACTCTTTAACTCATCAAGGTTAATAAAACACTTGAGTGAGTTTTATTGTGT
>CAUDMG010002024.1:62500-70000 GCA_958450375.1 Homarus gammarus
ACCATCTTCTCCCTCATCTCCTCCTCTCCTATACCTCCCCCCCCTCCCCTATCTCTCCCCTCCTCCATCATCTCCCTCCTTCTCCTCCCTCATATCTCCCTCACCACACGAACACATCTTGAGCCCTGGATTATAACTTAAGATGGTTGGTAGTGTGTGTGTGTGTGTGTGTGTGTGTGTGTGTGTGGTCCTAATGGTGGTGGTGATGGATAATGGTTTGATAAGTAGTAGTAGTAGTAGTAGTAGTAGTAGTAGTAGTAGTAGTAGTGGCGGCCAAGGCCTTGTATTCAGTACGTGAGGAAAATAAATACCTAACAATTAGTGATGTCGACTAGTGATTTATATTGACTGTGTGGTCTCCCTTACGACCTCTCCTCTCCCTTCTCTCACTCCCTTCTTCCTCTCCTTCTCTTACTCCCTCCTCTCCCTTCTCTCACTCTCTTCTTCCTCTCCTTTCTCTCACCCCCTTCTTATACGCTCTTCCTTCTTCCTCCTTCCTTTCTCCTCCTCCTCATCTTTCTTCTGTCTCTTATTTCCATTTATCTCTTCTTACTATTTCTTCTTCCATCCTCTTCCTCCTCCCATTTCCTCCTCTTACCATTTCTTTTTCTTCCTCCTTCTCTTCCTCTTCTTTCCTTCTCTTCCTCCTTCTTTTGTTGGAAGTTCCGATCCTCAGTGCCTGTCAGCGATGGATGGTCGAAAATTGCTGCAGTTGGAAATTGGCTGTTGGCAGTGATGGAAGTTGGTAGGCATAGATGTTGGCAGGGTTTGGAAGGTGGCAGGGATAGGTGTTGGCAGGGTTTGGAAGGTGGCAGGGATAGGTGTTGGCAGGGTTTGGAAGGTGGCAGGAATAGGTGTTGACAGGGTTTGGAAGGTGGCAGGGATAGGTGTTGGCAGGGATAGATGTTGGCAGTGTTGGAAGGTGGCAGGGATAGGTGTTGGCAGGGATAGATGTTGGCAGTGTTGGAAGGCTGCCACCAGTAAACATGTTTTTATGACGTGATTAATGACTTACTCTTTGAAAGATGACTGAACCTCCTCCTCCTCTTCCTCCTTCTCTTTTTTTCAACCAGCAGCTCTTCTTCCTCTTCTTCCGCCTCTTCCTCTTCCTCCTCCTCTTCCTCCTCCTCTTCCTCCTCCTGGTAAGAGATCATTAATTTACATAAAATAAGTTAATACAAGGAACAGACTCCCTCAGAGCCCTGTCATGAGGTGAGTGAAGTGAGGGAGAGTTCTCAGAGCCTTGTCATGAGGTGAGTGAAGTGAGGGAGAGTTCTCAGAGCCTTGTCATGAGGTGAGTGAAGTGAGGGAGAGTTCTCAGAGCCTTGTCATGAGGTGAGTGAAGTGAGGGGGAGTTCTCAGAGCCTTGTCATGAGGTGAGTGAAGTGAGGGAGAGTTCTCAGTCTTATAAGGTGAGATAAGTGAGGGAGAATTCTCAAGAGACTCATGATAAAGGACCTGTCACTGAGAAACATTTATCTCAGTATGACAAGACGATTTTTACAGCATGAATGAAAAGTATGAGTAAAAGTTGTCCTACTTTTCCTCCTCCTGGTCGCCATCTTTCTTAGTATGACAAGACGATAGTTAAACTTTGGTGGTAAATTTTCCCTTTTTTTTCCCTTGATTTTTTTTCCTTCCTTGGCTGGTCTTTGGCTATGTCGAAAAAGTTGGTCATTACCCCTTTTTAATTTTTTTCCTGTTTTCCTTATAATGATTTTCCCTCTGGATGTATTTTTTTCCTTCGGTATAAAGTATCAGTTTTAATTTGTCTAAATATTTCTCTTGGTATAAAAAAGCCAATTTATTTTAGTTTGAATATAAATTTTTCTTATTTTTCCCCTGTCAATTGTTCAGATTTGTCATGTATGGAAAAAAGGGGAAATTTGACTCAGTAACCCCAACTTTCCATTCTCTATCATTAACCAACATTTATCTTACCATGAAAAGTCATTTTTACCCTTGAATATAAATTTCCATTTTTCTTTTATTTTTTCCCCCTGTCATTGGCTACATACATCAACGTATAAAAAAGTGATACATGGCTTTTGGGTATAAAGTTTCCCCTCTTTTTGTTTCCCTCTCTGTGTGTATTGGCGGTGTAGTTATAAAGATTTTAATTTTTTCCCTTTTTGTTCCTGTCGTTGCCTTCATGAAAATATAAAAACAAGATATATTTAATTTTTCTAACTTTTTTTATTGTCGTTTTAACAACAGTATGAAAAAAATCTTTGGCTTTTGTGGATTTTTATTTTAATTTTTCCTGTGTGTGGTCGACGTCTGTTTGAGAGTGAGAAACAAATTTAACTTTTGAATTTTTAATGTATTATCTCCTTGTCTTCTCCTGCCATGGCTGTCATATTTTTTGGTATAAGAAGATGATTTTAACTCTTGGATGAATATTTTCCTGTTTTTCCTTTTGTCTCAGTAGGAAAATATCGTCTTTGTGTATTTAGGGACAAACTTTTCCTCTGAGCTCACACCTGTCTTGATTTGAACAGGTAAATTTTTATATTTTGTGTAAATTAGTACATTTTTTGCGTGTCCTTGGCTGTCATGAGTCGTAAAGCGAAAAAATGAGGTTTAGCTTTTAAATATACAGAATGTTATGTATCTGTAATATTAGTTAATATTTTACTTGATATGGAAAGAAAACTGTGTCTTTGGGATGTGTATACGAGTAATTCCATTTATATATTAGCAACATATCTTTCTTTTCTTTCGTCTTCATAACTAACAAGAGAAATGGTTTAGAAAAGAGAGAAAAGTGTGGGGTGAATCTCTCTCCTTGGGGTACAACACGCCTCCAGCCGTCACCTAGTTACCTCCCAATACAGAATATTCCTTCCCGGTCAGCCACATACTACCACAGCATATTCTTACTGTGTTTACCGAACCCACCACACACTTTAACTGATCTGACTGATAGTGTTTATTCATACGTAAGGAACTCTATTTTTTCCAGGGGTTAGATTAGGTTAGGTTAGTTATAGCCGCTAAGGTCATGTCACCGTGTTTTAAAAAGTTCCTTGTTTGGTTAGGTTAGTTATAGCTGCTAAGGTCATGTCACCGTGTTTTAAAAAGTTCCTTGTTTGGTTAGGTTAGTTATAGCTGCTAAGGTCATGTCATCGTGTTTAACAAAAGTACCTTGTTTGGTCTACCAGATGTATAAAAGTTATCTACTATCCGTGGCAAACATCTGGACTAGTCATCACAAAGACAACGTCAAGGAGAAGAATTTTACCAGTGGAGTAAAAATATTGCTTTTGCGAAACTGTCCGAGTCTTAACCAACCTCCCTCCTCGGGCTTACATGACTCCAGTTTCCTTCAAACTTTTAATATAAAGAATAATTTTTTGATATTGAGTGTTTTGGGGTCAGGGTTCGTGTGTTATAGCGGTTGTCTACCTTTGTTTGTTGGTTTGTTTGTTTGTTTGTTTGTGTTTACATAGGAATTTAGTTTGAGTACAGGTTTGGGTACACGAGAAATATAATAATACATTTTTGTGCACTGATAGCTAGATATATAGTTGGTGAGACAGACAACCAAACCCAACCCAACCCAACCCAACCCATCCCAACCCAACCCATCCCAACCCAACCCAACCCAACCCAACCCAACCAAACCCAACCCAACCCAACCCAACCAAACCCAACCCAACCAAACCCAACCCAACCCAACCCAACCCAACCGAACCCAACCCAACCCAACCCAACCCAACCCAACCTAACCAATACAGGGACGTGATAGGTTGGTTTCCGGGTCCTAGTATATTTACAGTCTCAGGATAATAATTAAACCGGTAGTGTTGGTAGCTGATATATCGCCGCCACGCTGAGGAACTGTAGAGAGAGAGAGTGAGGCTGGGGTAACCAATTAGGCTAGAGGTGATTATGGTCAATGTGAGGCTGTGTTAGTACTGTGGAAGAGAAGGTGGAAGGGGTGAGTTGTGGGAGGGGTGGTGGTGAGAGAGGAGGGGGGTGAGGAAGGGGGTGGAGGTGGGGTAGGGGAGGGGGGTGGAAAAGTGTAGGGGTGATGAGGAAGGAGGAAGAGAGAGAAGATGGGGAGGATGAAAAAGGGGAAAGGGTGGGATAGGGGGAAGGGGAGTAGGAGGAGGAAAACACAAACACACACACACACACACACACACACACACACACACACACACACACACACACACACACACACACACATTAAAAAGAGAGAAAGAAAGAGAGAAAAACAAACAAACAGATAGACTTGGTCCTGCAACAAACGGCCAAGGCAGATCAGATGAAGAGCTCCATTTGTCTTGAAGTATGAAATGGCTAAACAACATTCCCAGGCTTTTGATCCACTAACAGAGTCAAATGGCCTTCGGTAAAGATACTGAAGGAAGGAGTCCATCAGTATCTAAATGTCTTTGGATGTGAAATGGCTAAAAGGCATGTCTATCCTTAAATGGCCTTTGAGTAATAGGTTAGGAGGAATAAACTCATTAGTTCTTCAAATGGTCATTGAAAAGGGAATCTATAAACGAGATATTTTTAGAATTTTAGGCCATTAGTTAGAATTATCTTTAAATGGCCTTCGTGATAGTGACAGGTGACGGAAAATGTTTTTAAAACGATCATAAGTGAGGGAAGGAAAGATGAAGGAAAAGTGATGATAGCACCACTCACTCACTCACTGGTTTAGAACATTTCCAAACCCGACATCTTGTGGTATACAGTCGTGGTGTGTGTGTGTGTGTGTGTGTGTGTGTGTGTGTGTGTGTGTGTGTGTGTGTGTGTGTGTGTGTGTGTGGCTGCCAGGCGTATGATTCTGGACAACAATAATATCCCCCAATTTTAATGCCAGATATAAACATTCTCAAGGAGCCATAAAGGTGACGTCATTGCTGAGTTATATTGGCATTGTTAATATAGCTGGAGGTAATAAAGGAGTTTAAACATAGTTCTTGGAGATATTAAAACAACTTGCCTACCAGTACAATATCTTCAACATGAGGTTCATTGATTTAGTTCTGGTTTATAGCGCTGGCAATGAATAGAATACACACACACACACACACACACACACACACACACACACACACACACACACACATACACACACACATACACACACACACACACACACACACACTTACCTTTGTTTACATACTTCCATTACACCTAAAATTCATCACATATGACCAGGATTATGTCTCGTTGTGTCTCAAGTCTCTTATTATCGGTGATGAGGTCTCCGTTAACATTGATTATAAACGTATATTACATGCATAGTTTGGGTAAGGTTAATGATATGGGGGGGGGGGGAAGGGTGTCCTTGTGTGTGTGTGTGTGTGTGTAGGTAAGTTAACCTCTTTGTCTTTCTGTCTGTCAGCCCTGAATCATATGCTGAAGTTGGGTAAGTGGGTTCTCTCTCTCTCTCTCTCTCTCTCTCTCATCACTCACGAGATTAGAGGTGTAGCAATGCAGTAATGTCCAGAATTATAGGGAATTATCACCTCGACTGTGAGAAAATTGCACAAGTTAGTATAATTGTGGGAAGGTCAGGAATGTGTGGAACTGGTGGAGTACTGCGCGGTCACTGGTATGTTGCGCCGTACTTCTTGGTGGTTGGTCTGATGGGCCCCAGTTCTGTTGGGCCCCAGTTCTGTTGGGTCCCAGCTCTAATAGGCCTGAGTTCTCTTAGACCTCCTTTCTCTCTCCTTCCATCATAATTATCAGAACTGGCGGACTTATGATGTGTTTTTAAACCCTCTTCCACACACACACACACACACACACACACACACACACACACACACACACACACACACACACACACACACACACACAATAAGTCAAAAGGTATTGGAAAAAAATCGTGGTAAGATGGTGAAGGTAATTGGGGCGGGCGAGGGAGAGGAGGTTGGATCCGTAATAGTGTGAATTTATGGTTCAAGGATCACCTGCTATTGAAGTTTCTATAATTGAAACGTTGAAACTCGGTGAACTTTTCATGGTGGGAATCAACTGTTGGTGGTGGTGGTGATGGTAGTGGTGGTGGTAGTAGTGGTAGTAGTGGTGGTGGTGGTGGTGGTAGTAGTGGTAGTAGTGGTACTGTACCTTTATAAACCTAACAGTAGTCATCATATACACCTGGGTACGATGACACCTGATACTGTACTGCACAATAGCGTGGTGGGTGAGAGAGAGAGAGAGAGAGAGAGAGAGAGAGAGAGAGAGAGAGAGAGGTGCGTGTGCCATCACCATCACGTACCAGCGGTAGAGTGAGAAACACGCTAACACTCTCTAGTATGTGTTGCTGTGTGTCATAACATTACTGACTATGACGGTTGGCACATATGACATGACAGGTTGGTATGACACGCCCGAGGATGTATGGTTCACGTATGACATGACAGGTTGGTATGACACGCCCGAGGATGTATGGTTCACGTATGACATGACAGGTTGGTATGACACGCCCTAGGATGTATGGTTCGCGTATGACATGACAGGTTGGTATGACACGCCCGAGGATGTATGGTTCACGTATGACATGACAGGTTGGTATGACACGCCCGAGGATGTATGGTTCGCGTATGACATGACAGGTTGGTATGACACGCCCGAGGATGTATGGTTCGCGTATGACATGACAGACTCGTATGACACACCCAGGGCGTATGGTTAATGCATGACGCACTACTTTAATAATGGCCAATCACGGGGAATTGGCCTCTTGCGTGTATTGTACAGTATGTATGTATGTATGTATGTATGTATGTATGTATGTATGTATGTAATATATAAAATCTCATATGTATATTGTACACGAACGCTCACATGCGGGTGATTGCATATCTGTGTGTGTGTGTGTGTGTGTGTGTGTGTGTGTGTGTGTGTGTGTGTGTGTGTGTGTGTTTGTACCCTACAGTCATGAGGTAAATTACCTTATATTGCATATTTGTTGATCAATGTTGAGCGTCATAGTAGTAATATTGCTGGGATGTGATGCACTCATGTAATGAACTGTCCATATGTAGAGTATGTGCACTTGCTCGTATACACACACATATATTTACGTACATGAAGGCTTACGTACACGAAAAACAAACACTTCTACTAGACAGACACACACACACACAAACGGTTTACATTTAAATGGTGTCTCTCACGGTGAACAAAACGCCTCAGATAAAAGTATGTCCACACAGCATAGATTAACTGTCTGAGAGCACAATGGTGGCGGCAGGACTATGTAAATACCAAAGTTATTTTAATGTTTCCACGTACAATAGGAGACAGGTTAAGTGGGCCCCAAATCTATTGGGCCCCAGGCGTTATCTGGTATACTTCTATTGGGCCCCAGACGTTATTTATTATACTTATAATGGACCCCAGGCGTTATCTAGAATACTTCTAATAGGACCTAGTTAACGTGGCCTAGTACTAAAGGAGCCTAGTTTTAATAGCCTCCAATTTTAGAGGTCTAGTTCTTATAGGCCCCAGTCCTAATGGGCCCCA
>CAUDMG010002024.1:72500-77500 GCA_958450375.1 Homarus gammarus
CTCTTCCCCAAATGCCACAGTGTAAATAAGAATAATGTTTTCCTATTAATATTATATGTAAACACACAACATACGCTTATAAATATTGCTTGGATGTTTTTTACTCACATTTTTATTTTTATTTTTTTTAATTTTAGACAGATAGACAGGTAGATAAACAGACAGGTGGATGGATAGACAAGTAGATAAGTATCCAGGTAGATAAACAGACAGGCACAGACAGACAGGTAGATGGATATACTGTACAGGTAAAAAATGGATAGACAGGTAGATGGGTAGACAGATAGATCGATACACAGACAGGTAGATGAACAGACAGGTAGATATTCATGGTTGAGTGGATGGTGCCAGGAGAGGTGAGGTGAGTGCCTGCTCTTACCCTGATTAACCTGGTGACATGGTGCTGGTACTGACTGAACACACGGGTCAGGCTGGGTCATTGTGTTCCCCTCACCCTCTGTTGATGTCTGTCTGTTTGTCTGTTTCTCTGTCTTGTTTTTTTGTCTGTTTTTACGCAAACATATCATAAAGTAACCTAACCTAAGCCAACCTTATCTAACTAGACGTCGATTAACTTAACCTAGCCTAATCTAACTTAAATAGATCTAACCAAACCCTACCTGACCTAACCTAACCTGGCTTGACCTAACCTATCATAATTTAACCTAACCTAGCGTAACCTAGCATAACCTAGCATAACCCAACCCAACCTAAACTAACCTGCCCTAGCTTGACCTAAACTAACATAACCTAACCTAAGCCAACCCAGCCAAACTTAACCTGACCTCGCTTGATTTAACCCAACGTTACCTAACCTGGCTTAGCTTAACCTAACTGTCACGTAACTCATTCACTAATCATAGGTCAGGTAAGGCACAAGAGGCCACACCTGTATTGATTAGCCAATTAGAGCCGCCCAAAGCCTTAAACGTAATAGCCGGAAGTTACCTGAGAGAGGCAAGAATTATCCTCAAGTCTTATAAAGTATCATGAGATTTTGTCCTCTCAAGTTTTATAGAAAATTCATTATGTGTTGTGTTTTATAAGTACCTTGAAGTCTAATAAAAGTTTCAGTATAAGTTTCGTTATAAGTCTATTAAACACAGATCTTAATAAAATGCTATTAAACTTTAGGGAAATTCTATAAATATTTAGGAGAATTTTATGAGACTTTAGGAAAATTATATAAAGATTTAGGGAAATTTTATGAGACTTTAAGAAAATTCGATAAGTCTTTCTGAAAGTTCTATGCAACTAGGGCAAATATATAAGACTTTAGGGATATTCTATAAGGGGAGAGGCATACCACCATTTAGGTAAGTTATGTACAAATACCGTAAACACATTTTCTGCCACCCACGACCCATCACCTCCCAGGGTATAGTGCTGTCACCTGTGGTATTTATGACACGCCTCACTCAGCCTCTATCACCACGAGATTGAACTGTTGTGGGATAAGATAGTAGTGGGATAGTAAGGATACTTTCACCTTCAAGGATTCCAATATCATCTTCAAGGAGTGCTATATCAACCAGCAGGAGTCCTATATCTTAACAAGGAGTCCTATTTCTTAGTAAGCAAGCGTCCTATATTAAGAAGGAATCCTGTATCTTAAAAATAAGGACCCTTACATCTCAATAATGAATCCTATTTCTTAGCAAACAGGAGTCCTATATCTCAACAAGGAGTCCTGTCTCATCCTTAAAATACGAAGGAGTGTAGAGGCATCGCAGGAGTGGGTGAAGGATAAAGAATATTGTATCTTTACCTGTGTTTATGTTATGCAAATTTTCACCTTTTTCGGTTTAACTGGTAATGATATTTTTGCTAAAAGTAACCTTGACCTTTGACCTACTGACCTGAAAATCAATAGACACCTTCCTTGGGTCATGAGAAAAACGTGTACAAAGTTTTGATAAGATCCATCAATTACGTCAGGAGATATCACACGGACAGTCAGACATATATACTAACAGACAAAACAAATACTATATACCACGGTAGAAATACACTAAAGGGGCATAAAAACAAAGATATCTAAGGAGTTTTTGATCACCTTTAAGTGTATTTTAAGCATATAATATACTTCTATAAATACATTATTATTTCTCTAAAAAAAACAAAAACAAAAATATTTCCTCATTTAAAATCGACCGAAGAGTCTTGGTATAAGTTACGGTGTTTACTCTATGATTAAGTCAAGTCCGGGCAGTCATTATTTCTCTCGGCGTTTTGAGGTGGTTGGGGGTAAAGTGGACCCCCTTACCTCCCCCCCATCCCCCATCATCCCCCCCCCCTACCCCCCACGTTCTTATAGACCCTAGTCCTAATGGGCCCCTAATCCATAAGGTTATATAATGCCCATAAGAACTGCGGCCGATTATTATTTTTGTTATTATTATTATTATTATTATTATTATTATTATTTTATTATTATTATTATTATTATTATTATTATTATTATTATTATTATTATTATTATTGTTAATTAAATTCTAAAAAAAAGTGTCCACAACAGCAACCTTTTTGAGGATTATTACCTGACACTAATTATTACCTGAATATAATTAACACCTGATATTAATTACATTCACATACCTTCGATTCTGGCAATGGAATAAATGACAGTATTTTTCGATATATCGCAAAGTTTAATTAATTTCGTTGCGGTCTATTCGTGGACAAAGTTTACTTACGTAGTTTGTTGAGTAATGTAATTATGTTTACCTGTGTGGGTGAGGCTAATTGTTGTGAGGTAAATATATGTTAAATACAGGTAAAGGTGAGCAGTAATGTGTAGAGTGATGATGATGAAGGGAATAATAATAATAATAATAATAATAATAATAATAATAATAATAATAATAGGCTAATTGTTACCTGTAAAAATTTGTATCACCTGTTATTTTCTTTCTTTCTCTACAGGTAAGAGTCAGCCAATCACCTGGAACCAATATACACGCGTACACTCGGCAGCTGGACTTCCACGGACGTCTCAAGGTAATGTACCCAAATCCAAGGACGTGTTGGATATGGTAGACTCTTCTGTTGGACTTTCTCGAGCAAGTTCATGGCACACACCCTACTAGGTCACGGCAGACACCTCACTAGGTCATGGCAGACACCCCACTAGGTCATGGCAGACACCCTACTAGGTCATGGCAGACACCCCACTAGGTCATGGCAGACACCCTACTAGGTCACGGCAGACACCCCACTAGGTCATGGCAGACACCCTACTAGGTCATGGCAGACACCCTACTAGTTCATGGCACACACCCTACTAGGTCACGGCAGACACCTCACTAGGTCATGGCAGACACCCCACTAGGTCATGGCAGACACCCCACTAGGTCATGGCAGACACCCTACTAGGTCATGGCAGACACCCTACTAGGTCATGGCAGACACCCTACTAGTTCATGGCAGACACCCTACTAGGTCATGGCAGACACCCAACTAGGTCATGGCAGACACCCTACTAGGTCATGGCAGACACCCCACTAGGTCACGGCAGGCACCCTACTAGGTCATGGCAGACACCCTACTAGGTCATGGCAGACAGGCAGGGAGTGGGCGGGGCGGATATCAAGAGCCAGACTGTATTGTGAGTTGAAGGCGAATCTTAAAGGGTGATTTCCGATGTGATGGTGGTAGTAGTGGTGATAGTGGTGGTGGTGATAGTGGTGGTGATAGTGGTGGTGGTGGTAGTAGTGGTGATAGTGGTGGTGGTGATAGTGGTGGTGATAGTGGTAGTGGTGGTGATAGTGGTGGTGGTGGTGGTAGTAGTGGTGATAGTGGTGGTGGTGGTAGTGTTGTTGTTGTTGTTGTTTCATATCCAGGAATTTAAAAATAACACTCCCAGACCATATGAGGACCTGAGAACTTCCTAAAGCACACACACACACACACACACACACACACACACACACACACACACACAGAGTGATTCTTGTGGGTATTGAAGATCTATATTGTTATTGTGTACAGGAAGGTTCCATCTATCACCTGGAGAGAGAGAGAGAGAGAGAGAGAGAGAGAGAGAGAGAGAGAGAGAGAGAGAGAGAGAGAGAGAGAGGAAAGGTCAGCTGTCTAAGATACACAGAACGTCCAGGTAAAATACACCTGAGACCTTCAGAACTAATTAAGACGCTTAATGAGGAGACAAGATACCTGAAGGTACACTGGGGTAGGATTCTCTCTCTCTCTCTCTCTCTCTCTCTCTCTCTCTCTCTCTCTCTCTCTCTCTCTCTCTCTCTCTCTCTCTCCTTCCCCCCCCCCCACATGGTAGCATATCTTATAAACCTTGTTCTCTCACCTCTCACCTCTCACCTCTCACCTCTCACCTCTCCCTCTTATCGTGTATATTACAGCAGTGGTCAAGGGCGAAGAAAAGAAATGGAAGGAATTCTGATAAAGTGGAAGAAGGAATAATACAATGATAGTTCAGGGAGGAAGAGGAAGGCTTGGTGATAGTAGTAATTGATGATGATGATGGTGATGATGATGATGATGATGATGATGATGATGATGATGATGATGATGATGATGATGATGATGATGATGATGATGATGATGATGATGATGATGATGATGATGATAAGGTGAAACAAATAATGGATATACTTATGAAATATACTTAATAATAGTGTAGATGGTCGTGTAGTAGTGTAGTAGTAGTAGTAAATATAGTGTAAATAATAGTGTTGTGGAGTAGTGTAGATGATAATGTAGTCACGCATCCCCCCTAAAAATATCATCCCTCATTATACAGCAATTACTACTACTACTACTGCTACTACTACTACTACTACTACTACTACTACTACTACTACCACTACTACTACTACTACTAATAATAATAATAGTAACCTACATTTATCACGTTATTCGTCATCGTCGACTGGAAGAAGGTAATTGTCTGGTCATTCTTCTTCCTTCCATTTTTCAACTCTGGAAATCGTGCAAGGCGTCCAGAAAGAGAGAGAGAGAGAGAGAGA
>CAUDMG010002024.1:85000-90506 GCA_958450375.1 Homarus gammarus
AAGGTGATGTTTGCGTTTATTTTAAGAATTTTTACCTGGGATTTCTGTTAGGATTCGTTGTGTTGTGTTTCTCTGTCGTCTGTTTTCCATTATCTGTCGTTCCATCTATGCCCTGTTGTTCTATCTGATCGATTATGCTTAGTATCGGATAGATCAGAGGTATTTATTGATAGGGAGATAATAACAATAACAACCAACCATTACTATCAATAATAATAAGTAATAATAATAATATATAATAATAATAATAATAATAATAATTAAACTTTCACCAACATCTTTTATTTACCAAAGTTAAAAAAACAAAGAAAAAAACTTTCAAAATCACCCCCCAATTACTACTTTTTCCCCCAAGTACTCCAAAAAAAACACAGGCTTTAACAAACACGCCATGATAAATAGGTGATTATAAATATTACATAATCTCTTCCTAACACGGCCACATTCATACGGCTAAAAATCCGGTTTAAAATGCTCTCTTACGTACTATACTACATCATTTTACATAGGACGGAGGGGGGTGGGAAAAATTCGTGGGCATAATAAACGGATATTTTGTGTGGGGCGTTTAATGAACGAAGCCATCCCAAACTCACCTGGTGGCGTCGTATGAGAAATTGGTTTCGTAATTGGGGGCAATGTTTTGGGAAATGGGGGGATGTTAAGTAGGTCGTGTAAGGGGGAAAATGGTAGTTGGTGGTGGTGCGTGTGGTGTGTGTGTGGTAGGTATGGGTAAAATGGGAGAGGCGAGGGCTGGGAGAGAGAAATGGAACGGTAAGATGCTGCAAAGTACAGTTCTGTGGATTAACTTAGAGATGAATTTAACCCCTTTAGTACATTGATAAACTTCTTGAGTTACGATAACTTAATCCCTTGAATTACAATGACTTAAAACCCCTGAGTTACATTATAAAAACCTCTTCGAGAAACAATGACCTTAACCCCTTGAGTACCTTTATTAACCCCTTGAGATACCAATGACTTAACCCCTTGCGACTTTAATAAACCCTTGAGAACAATGACTTAAACCTTTTGAGCTACATTAATAACCCCTTGAGAACAATGAACTTAACCCCTTGAGTACGATGACTTGAAAAATATCATACTGAAGGTGTTCTAAGAAAATGTGGATAATTGGGTGGAAAGGAAGCAAGCGTTCGAATAAGATCATTAATTAAGAAAGATGAACACAACAATGAAGGAGACCGCCAAGCGAGACGTTAATTATCAGCTCGGAAAATGTCAAGAGGGGCCCCAGATGGGAATAAACTATTGATATACCAGGTGTCCTTGTTTACGTGACCTTGGCGTCCTAAGGGTGAGTGTCCGTGTATTGTTTTGGAATATTGTAGTCCTGAATGGTTCCTGTATGTAGACCACACACACACACACACACACACACACCACACAGCCACAGACACAAACACACACACACACACACACCACACACACACCACACACCATCACACACACACACAACCACAGGAGGCTATTACTTAATCCTTCCTGCTGTGCTTAATTGTAAAATGATTACTACTTAGTTGAAGGCATTAGATTAACAAGACTCTTTAGTATAGCTTTCATCAGTTAAGAGATGAGGTATTAGTTAAAATACCGTTGTCGGATCTGTAGTGAAATAAAAGCTTAATCTCTGAACTTTAAAACAAGTTAGGATATAAAGGACCCTCTCCGCCGCAATGAAAAAAATTATAACCATGTGTTCTTGTATCTTAAAGTCTGTTGGAGGATCCAGTTTATGTGTATTGTTCTTGATTGATGTAAGAAGTTTTGTTGGTTTTTGAGTGCGGGTTGATGAATGAAAGAGATGAATAAGGGTTGTTGATGTTGTTGTTTTTGACGTTGTTTGTTGTTTTTTGTTGTTTAATCCCTGAACTTATTGAACATTCACTTTCTTATACTTCATTTGGCTAATGTCAGACGATTTAATCAACCCCTTGTACTCAAGGAGGTTAAGTGCAAAAGGTAGAGTTTAGGACACACACACACACACACACACACACACACCACACACCACACACACACACACACAGACACAGAGCACACACACCCCACACACACTACACAGACCACAGACACAGACACACACCACACCACACACACACACACACACGACCACACACACACCACACACCTATTATTAGCCAGGTAGATCGAGGTAAAGGCGTGTTGTGAGGAGATGTTGGGGGTGGGGGGTCTGTGGTGAGTTTGGTTACGGCCATATTGGTCCACATTGGGAAACGACAATATGTTTTGGTTTTCAGTGGAGAGAGGAGATACGTGACGAGATGTGGAGAGGAGACGAGAGATTTGGGAGAGAGGGATGAGATGAGGAGGGCTTTGTTTTCGATAGAGATGAGGAGAGAGAGGAGAGGGGAGAAGAGGAGAGGAGACGGGAGAGACAGGGAGAGAATGCGAGAGGGTGAAAGAGCGATGGCGGGACGGAGGGAGATGATGGGAGGAGCTGACGAGAGGAGGAGAGGAGAGTCAGACCTGAGGAGGGAGGAGGAGGAAGAGAGAGACCGCGGGAGGGGAGGTAGAGCCGGAGGGGGGGCGGGAGAGCGCCAGAGCGGGAGGAGGACCGAGGATGGACGGAGAGGGATAGAGGAGAGCGGAAGCAGAGTGGGCGGGAGAGCGAGGGGAGAAGAGGAGAGAAGAGGAGAGGAGGGGAGAGAGAGAGAGAGAGAGAGAGAGTTAGCGGCTGGGGGGAGTAGGTGTAACCACCTTGGCAGCAGGTGACAATGACAGACAACTGGAAAAGGATTGATGAGAAGGTAGGGAGAGATATACCCCATGGGGAGGACACCAGGTTTGATTTAGTGAGGGTGATCTCTCTCTCTCTCTCCTCTCTCTCTCTCTCTCTCTCTCTCTCTCTCTCTCTCTCTCTCTCCAATCTTACGCTCTCTCCTCGCTCTCCCTCTATCGCCCTCTCGCTCTCTTCTCCTCGCTCTCCTCTCATCTCTCCCTCTATACTCTCTGCTCTCTCTCGCTTCTCTCTCTCGATCTCTCTCTCTTCATCCCAACGTAGCAGTACACACATGGGGGTTTTGGGGTTTCAATGTTTCCTTTCCACAACGTGACGCACAACGGCCTATTCCCAATCTCGCCAATGGTGTATACTATATTAGGTTAGGTTAGGTTAGATATAGGGTTAAGGGTTTTATTTTTGGTGTATTTAGAGAAACCTTTTTACCACAAACACAGCCCGCCCCTGCCTATTACACACAGGAGATTGCATAGTGAACTCCAAGTTATTGAGTGGATTAGAGAAGCATCATAGAGCACTGAAGCTTGTTCTAGGGTGTCATCAGTGTAGAAGGTGCTGGGTTAGGTCCTACCCATTTTCCCTCTCCTCTTACTGGTAAATAAGATTGGGATGGGAAAGGAAATGGGTCATGGGCAAGACATTAAAACCTATGGTAGGTTCCTCTAATCAGTGAGCAGGAAGGGTCGTTGGGAGAGTGCGTGTAACCCATGGGACATTATCTCTCTATATAAGTGTTATAATGTGTGGCGCATGGGCGGAATTGGTCATGGGTCAGTTTAGTTAGGGTTGGGTTTAGGTTCCATCTCACACACACACACACACACACCACACAAACTACTCTTCAGGGTCATTAACTCGTGGCGGCCCAACTCTGCCCGAATCCCGCTGAAGTCGTGGCAAAAGTGTTGTTGATGAAAAGAATGGATAAAAACTACCATCTCTCAACGCGAAACTAATTCACGTTTTTTGGGTGTCCAACTCTCGGCCTGGTCGTTTGTGGTGTGTCTTGTGTGGGTTTACGATGTAGTTCGGATGTGTGTAAATGAGTGTGAGTGTGTGTATGTGTAGTGTGTGTGTGTGTGTGGTGTTTTGTCGTGTGTGGTGTTGTGTGTAGTGTTTTGAGGGGAAGTGGGCGGTGGTGGCTGTGGCATGGAGGAAAAAGGATTGTTACTGATTCGGAAGTTAAGGTGGGATTCTGTTGAGTTAGGTGGGCTTAGGTTGAGTGACTGGATTGGATGATGCTTCGTCCGAATTACTTGAATCTGATTGGCTTGGTAGATGTATTATCTATTAGATTATGATTCTTATTATTCGCTTATATTATTATTATGATATATTCTTATTATTATTATTCTTAGTATATTAGTATACAACCAAAAGGAGACCAAACCAAGAAGCTCTACACTTCAGAATATCGTAAAAATAACTCAACCAGTTCAGTAAACACCTTGGGGGCGATTACGCTTCTGGCTAAGTCTTCTTGTGTTTGTGTCATCGAAAATGCGGTCAGTCAGGTTGCCGCCATACTCCCTTGAAACAAGAGCCTACACGCCGTGACTGCTTGACTTGGGCACCAGTCCTAGTAGTTTCTAGTTAGATGCCAAGTTCTAATACTAATTTAAGGAGATATAATAATAATCATATAATAATAATGATAATAATAATAAATAATTAATAAATAAAGAATAGATTATAATGCAGCAAAACAACTACCAATCACTAACACAGTTCACAGGATCAACCTCACCACCTATACACTTTGTCTTGCAATACTTACTAATAGTGACACTTACACTTACATTACAAAAGCCTAGATCTGAACACTATATTACCCGTGCTGTGGTTTAAGTAGTGAGGAGGCGACGCACACTCCTCCCGGTAGACCACTGTAAGAAACTCGTACCTGCACATGCAAGTATAATTAACAACACACCTGGACTTACAGTATTCTGGGTGCCGCTAGGGGGTGCTTCCTGGTGTGGGTGTGTGTGTGTGGTGTGGTGTGTGGGTGTGTGGGGGGCCGACAGGAAACGATGCTCTCTCTCTCTCTCCTTCTCTCTCTCTATCTCTCTGCTTCTCTTCGCTCTCTCTCGCTCTCCTCTCTTGATTGTGGCATGATGACTGCTAATCCCTGACTGTAGTACCGAACCTAACTAACCTAGATGGTCGGGGGGGGGGGGGGGGAAAACATGAAGACTGAGATGGATGAACAAATTAAAAGTTGTGTTCCGGAGAAACCAAATCGGGAAGAATGGTGAAGAAATATCTGAAGACAAAGTAGAGGCCGTGTGCACCAATCATCAGACAGGTTATAAACACCTTGAGATTGATTGAGTGATGATGATTGATTGATTGAGGATTGATTGGAGCTTATCTTTTAACTGGAAGGTTTAAGGCAATTTCGACGCTATTTGATGAACGTTTAAGGTTCCCAATTCTCATGAGTTACTATCAACTAGACGATCAAGTGAGAAAAAGGAACTGCTAACTAACTAAAAAGGTAATTAGTGTGATTCCCAGGCCAACTACTGTGTTCTGGTACGGTCGTAGCGTAAGAGGCCAGTAGATGTCTCTCACCAGCCCAGCCAGGAAGAGGAAAATGAATGAAGATCCTTGAAAATCAGAGTGAGTGGGTGGAGGGGGGTGGGAGGGGGTGGGTGCATAGATGTGAGGAGGAGGTGTCCTTGGAGTTTCTGGTGTGGGAGGGGGTGGTGGCCTTGG
>CAUDMG010002025.1:0-122500 GCA_958450375.1 Homarus gammarus
ATATATATATATATATATATATATAAATATATAAATATATAAATATAAATATATAAATATGTAAATATATATATATACATATATATATATATATATACATAAATACATATATAAATATATAAATATATAAATAGATATATATATATATATATATATATATATATATATATTTATATATATATATATATATATATATATATATATATATATATATATGTATATATATATATATATATATATATATATATATATATATATATATATATATATATATATATATATATATATATATATATACACCTCACTAATCGGATTGATGAGATATTTGAGTAGCCTCGTGTTTCCTTGTTTGATTCGGTAAAATGCTACTCCGACTACATAGTTGGCACAGGTAATCCACAATGGTGGTTCACGGCGCTTAACAAACATGTTGAACATGCTTTTTGTGGATTACTAGAAAGCCTAGGATTGCTTTTGAAGTCCTTGTGCTTTTGTTGTCCCTGTTCGCACATATATTCCAGGGTTCGATTCCCGACTAGTGAAGTATTGTTTGTTTATGGAAGTCCACGTGCTAAGTTGGATTTCTTTAATTCATAAGGTTTTGAAATATAATTTTCTATCATCATAGCCGAGAAAACAGACACAATTTTAAAAATTATAGGTAGTATACAATAAAAACGAAACATCATTCTAAAATTTACCTTCCGCAAAAGTTTTAAACGAGCATTATAGTTTAAAACCAATAAAAATGGGGGGAGACATGCGTTCCTAAATTCAAAGCATGGCAATATCAATTTACTTGTTAATTAGAAAAGGACACTATTCTACCATTTCTTGATATTAATATCTATCGTCCCAAAAATAGTTTCGGGAAAGCCTAATACAGAAAACCAACATTCACAGGTTTAAGTAAAAATAATCATCATTAAGTCCTCTTAATTAAAGACGAAATATATTGCATACTCTTACCTACAGAGCTTTAATATATGTACAAGCTATTTCCAACTGGACTTTGAACTTAAATATATAAAGGAACTTTTCTTTAACAATGGTTTCCCAAAGAGATTTACAGATACTCATCTAGGCAAAACCCTTAATAGGATTTTTGGTCCCACACAGCATCAAATCAACACCGTTTCTAAATATTCTATCTATTTAATCATCCCATACACAGGTCCACTAAGATTCACCCTTAGAAACAAACTTAAGAAGCTTTTCATTGAATTATATCCACAAATTTCTTTAGACTAGTCTTCAAAGCCAATAATTCAAATAAAAAATTATTCAAAACTAAAGGCACCATACCCACACATTTGCAATCCTCAGTTGTTTATCAGTTTACGTGTGCTAGTTGTAGGACTTGTTGTCCCTGCTGATTGTCGTAGTAACATTCTCTCTGTAGCGCACAAGAGCCCTCTAGTAAGTCACTGTTCTCGTAGGAAAACTTATAGGAAGGTTGCTGATCAGTTTTACTGGCCAGGTATGGGAGCGGATATTAGAGCATTTTGTAGGAGTTGTGTTCAGTGCTCACATATGTCCGCCAAGGGTAGAGTCCGTTCTGTTCCACTTGAACCCTTACCCGTCATTGCAGAACCATTTTCTCGGGTAGCCATAGATTTTGTTGGACCGTTCTCACCCCCTTCCTCTAAGAAACCTAAATTACATGAAGCTAACTTGTTAAGGAAATATAATTGCAGGACCCACATTGCTCGTGTCCTTGACGACGTTCCCAAGCTGGAGTTAGTCGAGGCACTACCCTGCAAGAGTTCCTGTGAAGTTTGGGCGCCAGACTTTGATGATCTCGGTTGCCAGTTGCTGATAACACCTGACAAGATAGAAGAATCCTCTACAACAGGAAATAGGCCCAAACTTAAACCTGGACTGAAGTGGATCCCACGTGCAGTTCCTTGATACGGCCTTACGTTTCGGACATGAATTTACCACCTATTTTTTTTATGTGGCCCTTCTTTATTTTGCTCTGTGTATTTAAGCATTTGTTGTAAGATGATTATGCTTTGTGTAGTAATCTTAAGTTTTAATCTACCTTACAGTAGATTTTTGTTGGGGGAGCTATGTAAGGGCGGAAACGATCTTCATGCTCGATACCGCTGCTAACTCTCTCGTTTCCTGGCGCTATCCCCACTTGGGGGGGTTGGACGGAGGTGAGGTGGTTCGCTGCTACCAGTGTCACCGGTAGATTCACCCCAGCCGTCATACAGTCACGACCTCTCCCGCTGTTCGTCAAATTCTAGCTGTGATCTCATCAAGGCTCGGGACTCATGGGATGTGTCCCCAGACCTTCACCTATCGACTGTCAATTCTCTGGACATTTACCACTACCCCATACCACGACCGTCAGTTCATCTCCTCCGTCTGTGCCCCGGTGTTCTCCTACCATATCAAGAGATCGGCCGCTGTCGCTCGCGTGAGGAGTTGAAAGGACCATCCCCCTGAGAGTGGATCACTGCGTTCCAGAACCTTCTCCAGGGCCGCTGTCGTAGGAAATATCTGTTCATTGTTTGATTCTATTGTTGTTTGATTCCATTCATTGCTGACTCCCTTTTATTGTTCGATTCCATTAGTAATTGACTCCCATTAATTGTTTGAATCCATTAATTACACTGGTCAACAGCCAAAATGGTTCACACAAAGCCTGTTCATCGAGCTGATGGCGCCGAGAACCTCATTGGGAAACTGCCCGTGCCTCTTATGTGGTGTTCCCTAGTCCCACCCAGCAGGTCGAGGGTTCGATTCCTTCCTGGTGAGGTCGTTGATTATATGTTCAAACTCCGCGTGTTATATGGACTAAAAATGAAGTATATATATGTACCTCGCGTTTCATACCAGCTGGATTCGGTAAAATGCTACTGACACCACATAAGAGGCAAGGGCAGTTTCCCAATGAGGTTCACGGCGCCATCAGCGCGATGAACAGGCTTTGTGTGAAATATAACAGAGTCTAGAACTGCTTTTAGTGTCCTTGTGGCCTACCCGGTAAGCGTTCCCTAGTCCCACCCAGTAGGTCGAGGGTTCGATTCCTTGCTGGTGAGGTCGTTGATTATATGTTCAAAGTCTGCGTGTTATATGGACTAAAAATGAAGTATATATATATATATATATATATATATATAAGAAAGTGGGATACTGCAGGAGGCCGACTGGCCCATACAGGGCAGATCCCTTTCACACCCATCCCAGCACTTCCATGTGCCTATCCAACTTCGCCTTGAAGCTCCCTAGCGTCCGCGATCCTACTATTGCACTCGATAGCCTATTCCACATATCCACAACTCTATTACCAAACCAGTGCTTGCCTATATCCTTTCTGAATCGGAATTTATCTAATTTAAAGCCATTTGTTCTAGTTATTTCGTTATTACTGAGCTTCAGAACATCTTCCATTTTACCCTTGTCAATCCCACTTACCCACTTGAACACCTCTATCATATCTCCCCTAACTCTACGCCTCTCTAATGAATGCAAGCCTAAGCTTTTCAGTCTTTTTTCATATGGAAGGTTTCTAATATTATGGATCATTTTTGTCATTCTTCTTTGTACTCTCTCCAAAGAATCTATGTCCATTCTATATATATATATATATATATATATATATATATATATATATATATATATATATATATATATATATATATATATATATATATATATATATATATATGACTGTGACCGGGGAACGCTACCCCTGGATCACCAGGATACTAAAAGCAGTCCTAGGCTCTGTTATATTTCATACAAAACCTGTTCAACGAGCTTATGGCGCCGTGAACCTCTAATGGGGACTACCCGTGTCACGTAGATGGTCAGAGTAACGTTTTACCAAATCCGGCATCGAAACACAAGGATCCACATATATTTCAGTTAATCTTTCTTTCAATTCATTAAAATTCCTAAAATGCGCAGCTGTATATGTCTACCGTTCCAGAGACATAAATTACCGCCATCATCACAGCTGGAGAAACAACAAGATAGTGATGTAATGGTGAGGCAGTTTACACAGCAGCTGTATCTGTTTGTGTTAGGATAGATGATGAAAAACGTAAAATCATATCAGTGGAAATAATGACATTAATGGTGGTAATAAAAGTTGATTATAGATTATAAATGAAAAATTATACATAATGATAAACGAAGGTAAATAACAATAATAGATAAGTATATGATAAATAACTAAATGTAATTGATAAGCCAATAATTTACGTGTAATAGATATTTTTGGGTTAGTTGTGTTGTTGTAATACTGATATTGATATAAATAATATTAGTAACAGTAAACATTAATAAAAGACGCGTACTTTTCATAATATAGCCTACAAGATGTAAATTCGCATCATTGCTAAACTTACAGGAATTACGAAAATTTGGCAACATTTGCAAACTATTGCAAATATACAAACAATTTTAAAACTTGATTCTCACAAAAGTTTTCTTATTTTCTCAGAGGAACAATTGTTGTTTACGGTACATGACTTCATCCTACCCAAATCAAATTATTAAATTTTGACATACTATACCTGATATTAGTATGAAGAACACGTGAACATTAGGTATCCCAGCTTACTTCACCTGATGATTAAGCACACTAACGCTACCTAGGTGTTTAGGTTAGGTAAGCCTCCCCTAACCTGAACAAAGCCAACCAAATTAAACCTAACACTCCCTAACCAAACCTAACTTAACCTAATCTAACATACCCGGTAACCCACCTTAAGGTAAAAAACTGCATATACACGAAAGCGCTTGGGAACTTCGTGTTTTCTTCTTTCCTTGTGGTTATCAGCATATACCTAGATCACGCGCACCTACAGTGAGCACCTTAGCTTTCGTCTTTATTCAAGACATCTTCAGAGGCAACTGGACTACACGGACAGAGAGAGGCTTAAATATACAGGGTGACCTTAAAAACATGAGGTCAGGTCATAATGATGTCATCCACTAATCCCCACACCAACACACACGTAGAGGAGCTTAAGAGAAGGGGGGTGACGTGACTAGTCAGGTCAGGTCAAAAATAAGGACCCATTAAATAACTATAATACATCTAGATCAAAGGTTTTCAAAGCATTTTTAACCTTGGGCCACTGACAAATAAATTTATGTAACATATTATCAGTTTTGAACTGACCATCACTAAGGTTTATTGATTTTAATTCCTTAATCAAACTAGTTTCAACCAGAAGTCTTTCTGTGACACAAGATGATTTAAATACTTCTAAGCTTTTTTCCCAAGCAATGGGGTGATTATTATTCCTAACATGAACGAACAAGGCACTGCTTTCAGATGCTGTTCTGATATTATACTTATGTTGTTTGATTCTGAGCTGCAGTGTTTTTCCTGTTTGTCCTACATAATTACAATTACATTTGCTACATGGAATTCAATAAACACTTCCATTTACATTCAAACTTGGGCTATTCCTTATTAACATATTGGTAATGGTAGAGTCATACTTGAAAACAACATTAATATTTAGAAGCTTGAGGGACCGAACTAACGGGACAAATTCATTACGATAGGGCAGAGTCAAAATATTCTTAAGTGTAGGAACTTGTCTGGTTTGAGAGGAATGAAAGGATTTTTTAGCCCTTTTAAAATAACGATCAACAAACACAGAAGGGTAACCCGAGTTTCTGTGCAATGGAACGAATGTGTTTCAATTCTTCGTCAATAAATTCAGTCACAAATACGCAGACATCTTAAGAACATAGCAGAAAAAACTGACATTTTGGTAGACTCAAGGTAATTCGATAAAAGGTGAATGAAACTGTCTACCTGTGTGGGCCTTCTGTATACCTTAAATTTATAGTTTTGGCCATTTCTCATGATAAGCATATCAAGGAATGGAAGGGATCCATTTATTTCTCTTTCAATTTTGAATGTGATACTTGGGACAATATCATTAAGCTTGTCTAAAAATTCCAATGGGTCACTGTTTCTAGGCTAAAGACAAAGAACATCATCTACATATCTATACCATGGAGGAATAAAGTCCACTATATTGGGTAGTAATCTAGACTCAAAAAACTCCATATAAAAACGAAAGCTAAGGTGCACCTTAGCTTTCTTCTGTATTCAAGACATCTTCAGAGGCCAAGGTAAATGGCCGCTTTGGATCTTTGTGTCGTGGGGGAAGAGGAGGGGAGAGTGGGGAAAGACGACCTCCTTGCCACTATGTTAAGGCAGCTGGGGCAGTTGAGGAGTGAGGTTGACACTCTCTGGGGGAAAATGAAGCCCTCAGGACGGAACTCCTTCAGGTGGGTGTCCTGCCTAGCAGGACACCTGCGAAGGAGGAGTAGGCGTGGAGAGTGGTTGTCTCCAAGGGGACTAGGGTCGGGCTCAGGAAAGCTGACCAGGGTGTGGAGTGTAGTAACCCTTACCAGGTGCTGCAGGAAGCTGGCGAGGAAGAGAAGAGGCAGGACGGTATGGATCAAGGAGAGGAAAGGGCAGTTGTACAAACCCTGCCCGCAGGTAAGGTCGTGGTAGTTGGGGACAGCCAGGTGAGGTTTATAGATAGGGCTTTTTGTGCGAGAGATAGGAAACGTAGGACTAGGGTGTGTTTTCCTGGGGCTGCGATAGGGCATGTAGCCGAGAGGTTAGACAGGGTTTTGTCAGGGGAGGGTACCAATCCAGTAGTGTGTCTTAGTGTGGGAGGAAACGACATAGGTAAGGTTAGGAGTGAGGAAATTTTCAAGAGGTATAGGGAGGCGCTGGGGAAGATTTGAGATAGGGGAGGGATCCCGATAGTATGTGGTGTCTTGCCTAGAAGAGGGGTTGGTCGTGAATGGCTGTCCAGGGCAATTGCTATAAATTGCCGACTGGAAAAACATTGTGCAAACAATGTTGGGCATTCATTGATAACTGGCAACGATTCTATGGCAACGACTACCTGTACTGTCGCGACGGAGTACACTTGTCTCGTGAGGGGGTAAAGACGTTGTCTGCATCCCTGGAGCGTGAAATTGTCAACCCGAAGGGGGGGTTTCGCCAGTAGACAGGTGTCGGGGAAAGTGGGAGTCAAAAAACAAGCAGGTCCTGGGAAGTAAAATTAGTTGCTCAGGACAGGGGTAAAACAGGACCAGGGAAGAGTAGGTTTAAATGTATACTATACAAACAGCAGGAGCGTTAGAAATAAAATGGACTTGCTGAGAGCGGTTGTATGTACCGAGAATGTAGACGTCATAGCAATCACCGAAACTTGGATGAATCTGGCGAGCAAAATTTTTTTATCAGAGTACCACATAGAAGGGTACAACCTTTTTCACAAGGACAGGGAAGGCCGGAAGGGGTGAGGGGTCGCACTCTTCGTCAAGGATACATCAAAATGTTGTACTAATAATTCAATAAAGGGTGAAATAGGAACAAAGTCTGTGTGTGTAGAAATCACGGAAGGAAGAGAAAAACTAATTATGGGAGTGATTTACAGGCCCCCAAGTCTTGGCAAAGAAGCAGCTCAGCCCATATGGCAGGAAATGAGTAGGGCAGCAAAATATAACAACCTATGCATTATGGGGGATTTCAACTTCAGAAATATTGACTGGGACAACATTGTAGGCGACTTTGAATCTGAAGACTTCCTAGACGCAGTACAGGACAATTTTTGGAAACAACTAATTACAGAACCTGCTAGAGGTAACAATATATTAGACCTAGTATTAACAAATAAAGAAAATATTATCAGAGATATCACAGTAGGGGAAGAACTAGGTAACAGTGATCACAGAGAAATCAGGTTCACCCTAAATTGGGAAACGAAAAACAATGACAATATGGTCAGAGTCCCACACTTTCGGTTGGCGGATTATCAGGGGTTAAGAAGGTACCTTGGTGAGGTCACCTGGGAACAGTCACGTCAGTTCCCAGTAGGAAGGGGTGAGGTCATAGATGACACAACAATTGATCATGACTATAATATATTCACTAGTATACTACATAAAGCACAAGAACAAAATATACGGTACAGAAAAATTAGGTCAAATAAGAATGAGCCAAGGTGGATGACCAGAAAACTTAAACATGACATAGGAATAAAGAAAGAAATAAATAAGAAATTAAAGGGAGGGGAGGAGCAGCTCAGAAACAGGTATAATGAACTATCTAGGAATGTTAAGAAAAATGTAAGGAAAGCAAAGAGAGACTATGAAATCAAAATTGCTAGAGAATCCAAGGCGAATCCCAAGGGATTTTTCCAGGTATATAGGACAAAGGTCAAGGACAAAGTTGGGCCTTTAAAGTCAGGGAGGGGAGAATTGATAAATGGCAGTGAAGAAATAAGCAAAGCATTGAACAGCTACTTCTTATCAGTTTTCACAGAAGAAATTTGCAATGAAATTTCGGAGGTGGAACTGATATTTAAGGGAAAGGAAGAAGAGAAATTAAAGAATATCACTATCAGAAAAGAGGATGTTCTTAAGAAGATAAATAAACTAAAGAATATAAAATCCCCAGGGCGGGATGAAATTTTCCCTCGAGTCCTAAAAGAGTGTAGGGAACAGATTAGCGGACCCCTCGTAAACTTATTTACAAAATCATTAGACACTGGAGTTGTGCCAGAGTTGTGGAAACAGGCAAATGTAGTACCCATATTCAAAAAGGGAGACAGAGCATCAGCGTCAAATTACCGGCCGATCAGTTTGACGTCAGTAGTGGGGAAATTTCTTGAATCAATTATAGCAGAGAGCATCCTATCGCATCTAGAGAAAAGCAAATTAATCTACGACTCTCAACATGGGTTTGCAAAGGGAAAATCTTGTCTAACAAATCTGCTAACGTTTTTTAGGAAAGTCTTCGAGGTAGTAGATAATGACGAAAATTGCGATGTTATTTACTTAGACTTTAGCAAAGCATTTGACCGAGTACCGCATCAGAGGCTTCTGAGAAAAATTAAGGCTCATGGTATCGAGGGGAAAGTTTTAAATTGGATAAAATCATGGCTCACCGATTGAACGCAGAGGGTCAGCGTAGATGGTGTTAAATCTGAGTGGGGCCGTGTAACCAGTGGGGTTCCCCAGGGGTCAGTACTAGGCCCACTCTTGTTCATAATCTGCATAAACGATTTAGATACTGGGATCAGCAGTGACATAAGCAAGTTTGCTGATGACACCAAAATAGGGCGGCAAATTAATTCAGGGCAGGATGCAAATGAATTACAGGAGGATCTAAATAAACTGCAGGGGTGGTCTGAAAAATGGCAAATGAAATTCAACACCAGCAAGTGCAGCGTACTTAATATTGGAAGAACAAATACTTATAATGTATACAGCCTTAACAACATCAACTTAGAGAAGTCGACTTGTGAAAGAGAACTAGGGGTACTTGTAAGCCCGGACCTACGGCCTAGAAAACAGTCCGTTAATGTTCGAAATAAGGCAAACAGAGTATTGGGTTTTATATCTAGAAGTGTAAGTAACAAGAGTGCAGAGGTCTTACTGCAACTATATCTTGCGCTAGTCAGGCCGCACCTCGATTATGCGGTTCAGTTCTGGTGCCCATATTATAGAATGGATATAAATTCACTAGAGTCGGTGCAGCGAAGAATGACAAAAATGATTCCGGGACTTAGAAACCTTCCATATCAGGATAGGTTAAAGAAACTTAACTTGCATTCCCGAGAAAGACGAAGAATGCTGGGAGATATGATAGAAGTATTTAACTGGGTGAAAGGAATCAATAAAGGGGATATAGATAAAAGTTCTTATAATATCCGAGCAGGATAGGACTCGGAGCAACGGATTCAAGTTGGATAAGTTTAGGTTTAGGAGGGAGATAGGAAGAAACTGGTTCACAAATAGTGTGGTGGACGAGTGGAACAAGCTTAGCAACTTTGTAATAAGTGCGGGAACTCTGGAAAGTTTCAAAAGGAGGAAAGATAGATTCATGGATGATAGAGAGTGGTAACTCTCGACAGGCCAACCGGCCTATTGCAGACTCCTTATTTTCTTATGTTCTTAAATATACAGGGTGACTTTCAAAACATGAGGTCAGGTCATATTGATGTCATCCACTAATCCCCACACCAACACACACGTAGAGGATCCTTAGAGAAGAGGGGTGACGTGACTAGTCAGGTCAGGTCAAAAATAAGGGACCCACTAAATAACTATCATACATCTAGATCAAAGGTTTTCAAAGCATTTTTAACCTTGGGCCACTGACAAATAAATTTATGTAACATATCAGTTTTGAACTGATCATCACTAAGGTTTATTGATTTTAATTCCTAAATTAAACTAGCTTCAACCAGAAGTCTTTCTGTGACACAAGATGATTTAAATACTACTAAGCTTTTTTCCCAAGCAATGGGATGATTATTTTTCCTAACATGAACGAACAAGGCACTGCTTTCAGATGCTGTTCTGATATTGTACTTATTTTGTTTGATTCTGAGCTGCAGTGTTTTTCCTGTCTGTCCTACATAATTACAATTACATTTGCTACATGGAATATAATAAACACTTCCATTTACAATCAAACTTGGGCTATTTCTTATTAACATATTGGTAATGGTTGAGTCATAATTGAAAACAACATTAGTATTTAGTAGCTTGAGGGACCGAACTAACGGGACAAATTCATTACAATAGGGCAGAGTCAAAATATTCTTAAGTGTAGGAATTTGCCTGGTTTGAGAGGAATGAAAGGATTTTTTAGCCCTATTAAAACAACGATCAACAAACACAGAAGGGTACCCGAGTTTCTGTGTAATGGAACAAATGTGTTTCAATTCAGAGTCACAAATACGCAGACATCTTAAGAACATAATAGAAAAAACTGACATTTTGGTAGACTCCAGGTGATTCGATAAAAAGTGTATGAAACTGTCTACCTGTGTGGGCCTTCTGTATACCTTAAATTTATAGTTTTGGCCATCTCATGACAAGCATATCAAGGAATGGAAGGGATCCATTTATTTCTCTTTCAATTTTGAATGTGATACTTGGGACAATATCATTAAGCTTGTCTAAAAATTCCAATCGGTCACTGTTTCTAGGCCAAAGACAAAGAACATCATCTACATATCTATACCATGGAGGAATAAAGTCCACTAGACTCAAAAAACTCCATACAAATACAGGCTAGAGGAGCAGAAAGACAATTACCCATGCTCATGCCAAATATTTTCTTGTAGAACTTCCCATTTGCTCTAAACACATTGTCAGTTACGCATAATCTCTATCAATTTGAGGAAAGTATCATGTTCAATAGTTAAATCTAACAGTTGTAATTTATCTTTAAGAAATGAAAGTAGGTCTTTCACAGGTACTCTAGTGAACAGTGAATTTACATCAAAACTTATTAATTCGCAAGGTTCATTGTGTTTCTTGAGTTTATCAATTAAATCACTGCTATTGTGTATATGTGAATTAGATATTTGGCCTGTAAGAGGGGATAGCATCTTTACCAGCCACTTGGATAATTTGTAAATAACAGAACCCACAGAACTCACGATAGGACGTAATGGATTGTTAAGCTTGTGTGTTTTGATCAATCCATTCCTACACTTAAGAATATTTTGACTGCCCTATCGTAATGAATTTGTCCCGTTAGTTCGGTCCCTCAAGCTACTAAATATTAATGTTGTTTAATTAATATTAATATTAATTAATATTTCACACAAAGCCTGTTCATTAAGCTGAAGGTGCCGTGAACCTCATTGGGAACTGCCCATGCCGCGTATGTGGTGTCAGAAACATTTTACCGAATCCAGCTGGTATGGCTGAATGCTTAGGCATCAAGTTAAAATGCCTTGTTACATTATCAAGTGCATGTTTCGTTGTTTCACTGTTCCTGCATGTAACTTTGTCTTGGAATGACAGCAACAAAGGCTTTCCAGCGGCATCTCTGGTATTTAAGTGAGGAGTCAGTAGCTCTGGCTATCTTCAGTGATAGTGTTTCGTATACTGAGGAAAGAGAAATCCTTGAATCAATGAAGGGAATAAAAGAGAAAAAGGAATGTCCAAAGAAGCTGAAAGTTACAGAAGAAAAAATTCCATCACTGGAGTTTAAAAACCTTGCATCCACAAATACTAACTTGTTCTTTCAAACCACGCTCCTGGATTCTAGATTCGTCTCCAAAGATCCTTCAGTCAAGGGAAATTCTACAAGAGTTGCAGGTGGTGAATGATGTGGCCGAAAGAGCGGTGAAGCTTATCCAGGACTACAACTCTTCAATTACGAAAAGCGAAGATCAAAAGCAGTACCTGCGTCAGGTGGTCACCACATATCGACGTCAGTATTCCAACATAAAGAAGGCTAATCTTGTGTGATGTATGTTTCTCTTACATGTGTTCTTTATTTTAATCTCATATTTTGGAGAAATAAACACCAACAAATAAATCACTTGTATATACCGGCCCGTCGTTTAGGGGGGCGAACAGAAGCGACCGCCCGGGGCCCCGCGAGGCCCAGCACTAGACCCAGTGACCTCAGACATATTACCTGTTGACTGGTTAATCTGACCTGACGGCTTGCGCCACCATCGCAACCGTGACCTTACCATTCATAGCGACAGTCCCATGGGGGTTGGTTGGGGTGGGTTTCAGTGACTGCATAATCTGGGGCCCCGCAGTGGCTGAGTTGCCCCGGGCCCCGCACCCTCCTAGGGATGGCCCTATATATATATATATATATATATATATATATATATATATATATATATATATATATATATATATATATGCAAGTAAATCACTGTAGGTGCGCGTGATCTAGGTATATGCTGATAACCACCAGGAAAGAAGAAAACACGAAGTTCCCAAGCGCTTTCGTGTAATTCACATCTTCAGGGGTGAGTACAGACTAGATAGAGTAATGCAGAACAAGATGAATATATACACAGAGGAGGGTGAGACCAGGTCCACAATGGTCAGGTAATGACCCTACTAATCTTTAAATGGCACACAACGGTTGGTGGTTGGGTCAGATGGGACAGTGACCCGCCCTCTCACGTTTGAAAATACGTTTGAAATTTCTCCAGACATGCCTCAGTGAAAAAGTTATGCCAAGATCAATCCTCCCACAACGTGTCCTTAAGATGTCTGACCGCCCCTTTGATGAGTTCCAAGAAATCATCCTTAAGAAACATTTTGAAATAAAGAAAATTGAAGTGGATGAAGCCTTCCGTATTGTAAGACAAAAAAAGCGCGCTTTTATCATGACCATACCGAGTTATTGGAAAAAGTTCATGTTGGACTACTGTTTTGATAACCTGAGACGTGAGCGTTCTGATCTTCAAGCCAAGATAGACCACAAATTGGCACTCCTTATTAGAAATAGTGATTGGACTAAGGATGCCAATAACAACTGTGTAGTGAATCTCTCCTCTAAACAACTAGACAATGATACCTTGTGTGCCCTCGGCTATGGTTTAAGTTTTGATGGTTCCAACAAGGGAGTCGACAGTGTTGACATAGCCAGAGCATTTTGCAATTTGGAGAAATTCAGTAATTTGACAAGTGAAGAAGTGAACATGTGTAAAGGTGTTGTGTATGCATCTATGTCCAAGCCTTGTGTTTCAAACTGTCCAGAAAGATTCACCAAAGCACTCCAAGCCCTTAAGAAAAATAAGGATCTACATGTCACTAAAGCAGATAAAGCCAACACAGTAGTGATTTTAAACAAAGATGACTATATCTCAAAAATGAATGACCTTTTATGTGACACTACAACATATTCTAAACTCATAAATAATCCTCTCAACACTGTCAACACCCAGTTCAACAAAAAACTTAAGTCCCTATTGAGAGGCAAAGCTACTCTCATTAAACATCTTACTTCAACGTCCCCTCCACTGCCTTACATGTACGGTTTAATCAAGACCCACAAGCCCAATAACCCAGCAAGACCCATCATTAGCTCTGTTGGGTCAATCTCTTATAAACTATCTAAATGG
Organism: Homarus gammarus; assembly: GCA_958450375.1. Classification (NCBI taxonomy): domain Eukaryota; kingdom Metazoa; phylum Arthropoda; class Malacostraca; order Decapoda; family Nephropidae; genus Homarus; species Homarus gammarus. The sequence goes on from CAUDMG010002025.1 coordinate 13,908, forward strand.
TTAGTTTCCTTACTAAACCCCCTAGTTGGCAACATTTCTAACTCCAATATCAAGAATAATATGGATCTGGTTGATAAACTCAATAGCTTGCACATTAATCATGATTTTAAACTGGTCAGCTTTGATGTAACGTCACTTTTTACAAAGGTCCCAGTTGATGATTTACTAGAGTTCCTCATAGATTCCCTGGATAACATTTCACTGCCCGTCTCGAAAGATGACTTCATCGAACTCATCAAACTATGTATTAAGGATTGCAAATTCGAATTCAATGAGGAATATTATGCTCAAAAATTTGGTATGGCAATGGGTAATCCACTCTCACCTGTATTAAGCAACCTATATATGGAATTCTTTGAAAAGAAACTATTAAGTAATATTTTACCACCCTCAGCAGTCTGGTTTAGATATGTGGATGATGTATTATGTCTCTGGCCATGCAATGAGGACCTAAAAGTTTTCCTACCACAACTTAACAACTTAGCCCCCTCGATCAAATTCACTGTGGAATTAGAGCAAGACTGTAAATTGCCATTCCTAGACTGTCTGATACACAGAATAGGTAACACTTTCAAGTTCAGTATTTATAGAAAACCAACCAATGTGTGTTCATACATTCATTATTATTCTGCCCACCATAATAAAGTCAAACAGTCAGTATTTACAACAATGTTTTTACGTGCCTTGAGAATTTGCAGTCCGGAATTCATCGATGAGGAATACAAATATATATATAATATTGGCTCAAACCTTAAATACCCTAGATCTTTCATAGACAAATGCTTAAACATTACTAAGAAAACTTTTTATAGAACTGATCCCAAGCCCACCCATGACCATAAGAATATCTTAATATTACCATTTCACAAAAATTTCTCACACATTCCGGCACAGCTAAAATCTTGGAACGTCAATGTGGCATTTAAAAACTCATGCACTGTTAAACAAATGTTAATCAAGAACTCCCCCAACAACACAATTGGTTGCATTTATAAAGTTCCTTGCAAGGAATGTAATATGTTTTACTTAGGCCAGACAGGTAAAGATCTTGTAACTAGAATTAAACAACACAAATACAGTGTCAGGACAGGCCAGGAATCCAATGCACTGTTTGTTCATTTGAGGGATAACAAGCATTGCATTGACTGGGATAATGCCTCCTCAATATTACCATGTAATTCAATTGATAGTAGGAACATCATAGAATCTAGTCTTATTAAACATACCGAAGCATTCAACATGAATTTGAGTAACGGCTTGTACAAGCTGGACAACTTTGTAATTAAGAAGATTTGTGATCAGGTGAGAGGGCGGGTCACTGTCCCATCTGACCCAACCACCAACCGTTGTGTGCCATTTAAAGATTAGTAGGGTCATTACCTGACCATTGTGGACCTGGTCTCACCCTCCTCTGTGTATATATTCATCTTGTTCTGCATTACTCTATCTAGTCTGTACTCACCCCTGAAGATGTGAATTACACGAAAGCGCTTGGGAACTTCGTGTTTTCTTCTTTCCTGGTGGTTATCAGCATATATATATATATATACAAGTAAATCACTGAAGGTGCGCGTGATCTAGGTATATGCTGATAACCACAAGGAAAGAAGAAAACACGAAGTTCCCAAGCGCTTTTGTGTAATTCACATCTTCAGTGGTGAGTACAGTCTGTACTCACCCATGAAGACGTGAATTACACGAAAGCGCTTGGGAACTTCGTGTTTTCTTCTTTCCTTGTGGTTATCAGCATATATATATATATATATATATATATATATATATTATATATATATATATATATATATATATATATATATATATATATATATATATATATATATATATATATATATATATATATATATATATATATATATATATATATATATTTCATTAGCCCAATAAAGCACGCGGACTTCTACACACAATCAACACCTCAACCCGCCATTAGTCCCCATTAGAGGTTCACGGCGCCATAAGCTCGTTGAACAGGCTTTGTGTGAAATATAACAAAGTCTAGGACTGCTTTTAGTATCCTGGTGGTCCAGCGTTTAGCGTTCCCCGGTCACAGTCATAGGCTTGTGGGCCGTGGGTTCGAATCCTGGCGGGTTGAGGTGTTGATTATATATATATATATATATATACATACAGATATATATATATATATATATATAAGAAAGTGGGATACTGCAGGAGGCCGACTGGCACATACAGGGCAGATCCCTTTCACACCCATCCCAGCACTTCCATGTCCCTATCCAACTTCGTTTTGAAGCTCCCTAACGTCCCCGATCCTACTATAGCACTCGGTAGCCTATTCCACATATCCACAACTCTATTACCAAACCAGTGCTTGCCTATATCCTTTCTGAATCGGAATTTATCTAGTTTAAAGCCATTTGTTCTAGCTATTTCGTTATTACTGAGCTTCAGAACATCTTCCATTTTACCCTTGTTAATCCCACTTACCCACTTGTACACCTCTATCATATCTCCCCTAACTCTACGCCTCTCTAATGAATGTAAGCCTAAGCTTTTCAGTCTTTCTTCATATGGAAGTGTAAATGGAAGTGTTTATTGTATTCCATGTAGCAAATGTAATTGTAATTATGTAGGTCAGACAAGAAAAACACTGCAGCTCAGAATCAAACAACATAAGTATAATATCAGAACTGCATCTGAAAGCAGTGCCTTGTTCGTTCATGTTAGGAATAATAATCACCCCATTGTTTGGGAAAAAAGCTTAGAAGTATTCAAATCATCTTGTGTCACAGAAAGACTTCTGGTTGAAGCTAGTTTGATTAAGGAATTAAAATCAATAAACCTTAGTGATGGTCAGTTCAAAACTGATAATATGTTACATAAATTTATTTGTCAGTGGCCCAAGGTTAAAAATGCTTTGAAAACCTTTGAACTAGATGTATGATAGTTATTTTGTGGGTCCCTTTTTTCTGACCTGACCTGGCTAGTCACGTCACCACCCTTCTCTTAAGCTCCTCTACATGTGTGTTGGTGTGGGGATTAGTGGATGTCATCATTATGACCTGACCTCATGTTTTTAAGGTCACCCTGTATATTTAAGCCTCTCTCTGTCCATGTAATGCAGTTGCCTCTGAAGATGTCTTGAATAAAGACGAAAGCTATGTCTGCGTGTTTGTGTGTCCGCACGAGAATCTCGGAAACTACTTTACAGATCTGGACCAAACTTGGCATGGATAGCAAGTGTCATGTGGGGATGTGAAGATGGCCGTCCCAAGGGCTAGTTAGGCCGTTGGGCCTAACTATTACTATTATAAGAACAAAGGAACATAAGAATGGAGGAAACTGCAGTGGGCCTATTGACTCATACTGGGCAGTCACGTTTATACCCAACCCCTATTGCTCATATAAACATCCAACCTGTGTTTGAAGCTATCCAGCGTATTCGAGTTAATGATGATATTTGGTAACTTTTCCATTCATCCACTACTCTGTTTCCAAACCAGTGTTTACCTATTTCACACGGAAATCTAAATTTGTCCAATTTAAAACCAATGTTACGAGTTCCCTCCTGGTTGGATAGTTTGAGTACCATTGTAATGTCCCCTATGTTTAACCCTGACTTCCATTTATACACTTTTATCATGTCGCCCCTCACTCTACGTCTCTCGAGGGAGTGCAAATTAAGATGCTTTAACCTGTCTCTGTACTCAAGGTTCCTAATGCCCGGGATTAGTCTTGTCATTCTCCTCTGGATTCTGTCCAAGGATTCTATATCCTTTCTGTAATACCGTGATTAGAACTGAACTGCGTAATCCAGGTGAGGTCTCACAAGCTCTAGATATAATTTTAAGATGACCTTGCCAATACCCAAGTACTTTATTAGCGTTGTTACGAGCAAAAACACATTGTTTACTTGGCTTAAGATTCCTACTAATCATTACTCCTAAATCTCTCTCCCAGTCCGATTCCGCAATGGCATCTTTGTTCATCTGATAACTGGTTTTCCTGTTTACATCTCCTATACTGAGTACTTTACATTTGTCCACATTGAATTTCATCTGCCATTTTTCCTGCCATCCGAAATATTTGTTTAGATCTTCCTGTAGTTTTGCAGAGTCCTTGTCAGATTTAATAACACGTCCTATTTTAGTGTCATCAGCAAATTTACTTATGTTGCTGTCTATGCTGATATCTATGTCGTTTATGTAAATAATAAATAATAATGGTCCAAGTACTGAGCCTTGGGGAACTCCACCAGTGACGTTGCTCCAATGCGATTTAGTGCCGTTTATGCTCACTAGCTTTTTCCTGCCCCGTGACCACGCCCTAATCCATTTAAGGATGTCACCTTCGATGCCATGAGCTTCTACCTTTCTAATTAGTCTTTCGTGGGGGACTCTGTCGAAGGCTTTACTAAAGTCGAGATATACCACATCATAATTGTGCCCCTCGTCCACCGATTCGAAAACTGATGAAAAGAATATTAATAGATTAGTTAGGCAAGAACGTCTGCTTGTGAAGCCATGCTGGGAATCATTGATCAATTGGTGCTTCTCCAGGTGATTTCGAATAGAGTTTGAAATGATTGATTCTAGTAATTTGCCTACTGTTGATGTTAGACTGAAGGGCGGTAGTTAGAGGATAATGATCTATCCCCCTTCTTGAAAATCGGTATTACATTCGCTATCCTCCAGGATTCTGGTACTACACCTGTTTTTAGTGACATGTTAAACAACTTTGCTAAGGGCATACTAAGCTCTTCTTTACATTCCGTCAATACTGTACTCTGGCAAATATCTCATCGGGACCAGGTGACTTATTAGGCTTCAGTTTGTCTATTTGCTTATTAACATCGCTACTATTCACTACTATCTCGCTTAATTTGTTTTCTTCACTATCTCTGAATAGAGTCGGTGCCTCGGGTATTATGTTTAAATTTTCGGTGGTGAAAACTGTTGAAAAATATTTATTCAGATTCTTGCTCATTTCTCCATCGTTGTCAGTTAGCTCGCCAGTATCTCAACGTATTGGTCCAATCTTATCTCGTGTTTTAGTTTGATACATTTGGTAGAATCCTATGTGGTTTGTCTTCGCCTCCTTTGCTATCTTCAGTTCATTGCTTTTCTTATCTCCGTCTTAACCCTACCGGCCAATACCTTATAATACTCCCGGAAGTAAATTTCGCCACGGAGTATCCTTCTACCTACAGCCTTCCTTTGGCCAATAATGTTATTTAAATAATTATTTATCCATGTAGGGTAATTGTTGTCTGAACTGAGTTTTTTGTATGATATGTTCTGCCTTTGTACATTAAGTAACTCATTATTTAAATTGTCGTGGAACTCGACAATCTCAGATCTCGTTAACAGGTCTGTGTCATCTGTCAGGTTCACGCCCAAGCGCGACACCCCTCTCTCAGCTGCCTCTTTAAATTATCAAAGTTTGCCCTTCTGAAATCTGAGGCTTTAATTGAATTTTCCTTACGTCTGACCTGAAAATGTAACTGGAATCTAATTTCCTTGTGATCGCTGGTTGCAAGTTCGTTCCCTACCTCGACATTGCTAATGAGGTTTTCTCTGTTCGACAGAACTAAATCGAGTATAATATTACCCTGGGTGGGTTCGGTTATATGTTGACTTAGGTGTTACGAGTTGGGGATTTAGAATAGAGTTAAAAGTCTACCCAGATCCCAACAGGCAACAACAATAAAAAAAACAAAGACAATCTGACTATAAAAGGGTAGACAAAGGATGAGAGTTTTTGTTGTGTATAATAAAGTACCATAAATTCCTTAACAAAATATTCAGCTTTCTATAATTTACCCTTAACCATACTTAACCTAAACATACACAACATTGGCTTAACAGTATATACATATTTATACAACATACAACAATCTGAAGCAAGGTGGAGGTGGGGAGGCAATATAAGATTACAAAATACTCAAGTGCAGTGCTGAGATGGCTGACGAGTAAGGCTGAGTATTGAAGATGATGGTAGGTAGTCACTGTGCCGTAGGTTTCCAGGATAGGTGATCCTAGTGTGGTCACTTCTCAGAGTGAACTGCCCTCTCCTCGATCTGGAGCTGATGAGGAAGACTTGGAGGAGGTGACCCAACAACCAGGATATGGAGAAGGGAAACCCCGGAGTGGTAACTAAGACTAGTCATACTCGGGTTTCGTCCGTAGATGGCGTTGCTCGTGGTGCTGGGTAGGTAGATCATGACAATAGATGGCGTGGTTCGTAGTGCTGGGTAGGTAGATCATGACAATTGATGGCGTGGTTCGTAACATAGGAAACAGTCCTGGATCGTTTCGAGGAAATCCACTGATACTGAGTTACCCATAAGGTCAGTCCAATCTATTTGGCCAAGGTTAAAATCGCCTACTATACAGACTTTGTTGTGTATGGAAGCCCTGTGCATTTGATCCCAGATAAGTCGTTCATTAAGTCTATCAAGGTTGGGAGGTCTATATATTACTCTTATGATTAATTTTTCCCTACCGTCGATTAATTCTATCCAAATTGTTTCTGTATTCTGCTCAGTTTTAATTTCCTTATTTTTTTCTCACTTCAGATTATCCCTGACATAGATTGCTACTCCACCTCCTTTCCTGGTCTGCCTTTCGGTATGGAGCAATTTGTAACCCGCAATTTGGTATTCGACCGGTAACTCATGTGAGTCTACGTTGATCCATGTTTCAGTGAATACTATTATATCGATTTTTTCGGTAAATACCAAGGCCCTAATATCATCCACTTTGTTTCTCATACTTCTACTGTTCGCATAGTAAACATTTAAGTTAGTCGTGTTCTGAGTCCTCTCCGTACCTAGTTTAGGTTTTAACTCCCTGTCTAATTTAGTTTTGTCATCATTCCTAACACTATTTCCCTGTAATCTTTCACTTTGTTTACCCGCTCCCACTGCAGTCTCCTCCATCCCCGTGCCCATATGTTCCCCTAGAAGTTTAAAGGCTTCGATATCCTTTGAACTGTCCTCTCGAGAGACCCAGCTGGGGTTGCCACCCCATCCCTAGACAGGTGCAACCCATCCCTAGCATAAAGGTCCCTTCTGCCGTAGAAGTTGTCCCAGTTGTCAATGAATGGGACTGATATTCACTTGCAATATTTGTCAGGACGGTCGTTGACACCAACCGCCCTTGACAACCATTCACTGCCAACTCTCCTTCTAGGCAGGACACCCCATATGATAGGGATCCCTCCCCTAGTCCTAATATGATCTATAGCTGCCTTGAACTTATCAAGAAGCTCCTTGCTCCTACACCGGCCAATATCATTGCCTCCTGCACTGAGGTAGATAATGGGTTTGTTCCCATTACCATACAAGATATTGTCCATCCTGTCAATTATATCCCCCACCCCAGCTCCTGGCAAACACACCCTCATCCTATTTTTGTTTTTACCACAAAATGCCCTGTCCATGTACCTTACCTGTGAGTCACCAACAATTAAAGTTTTTATACCTTCCTTGTCAGCCCTGTCCCTGACTGTACTAAAGTCTAATTCTTCTATCACTGCCCTAACGTCCAATTCCTCTTTAGGGACTGAACGAGTTGGTACACTTAGCTGTTGATGTCGTTGTTGACATATCTTTGGTGTGTTTTTCATCACCAGTTTGGTCTTCCCTCTCCTCACAACCTTCCACTCGTTGGAGTTATCGTCAGGCACGGGCTTTCCTTGTCTCGCCTCTTCCTCCATTCTCGCTATCTCTCCCTTTAATTTCATCCTCGCCAATTCTTCCTTTAATCTCAGGTTCTCCAACGTGATAGACAGATGGACACAAGCACACATAGTGGTCTTGCGTTAATCTAAAATGATTTGTTTGGTCACCAGCGTCTTAGAGACAGATAGACAGACAAACAGACATAAAACACTGATAAATATAGAGATACAGAGGCAGTCATATTGATAGACAGAGAGACAGGCAAACATAGATATAAAAAAAACACATGAAAAGATAAGGACAGACTGTCAGATAGACGGACGGAGACAATACTAGATATGCAGTAATGAAGAAAGACAGACAGACAGACATATAAACAGACTGACAGACATACCTATAGACAGGCAGACAGAAAGACTCTTACGTATAACACAATCTCTGGTTACTGCACAAAAAGAGAGGTGTACGGACAATGACCTACTTGAAAAAAACAGATCACACAAACGAAAAATTTGCTATATTGAAAATGTTAAAATTCGAAGATATTAACACCAACTGCTGTGCCCTCTTTCTTCATAAATCTATCAATCACTAGCTTGACAATAATTATTTCCAGTTCCGGAATAATCAGAGATACAACTTAAGGCACCCAGGCTACTAAGACCACCCCCTATGCCCTCTTCTCAGTCCCAGACCTCCATAAAATATCACCTTGTGAAGGTGTGGAACAACTTACCCCTACCCCTCCTTTAAATCATCTCTTAAAAAATATCTATTGTCTAAGTATTAATATTTCTTGTAACACCTACTATATTTACAGTGCCTGCTTTTTAGGTACCATCAAAACCGTTTTATCGGAAATTATCATGTAAATAGATAAGTAATTACCATTGCAATAAACATAATTGCCAACTAGACATAATCCTTACAGCTCTGTCCTCTTATTCAACCTTATTACTGTACAGTACAACCCATGTTGTACTGCTCCCCCATTATACTTATGTTTTCAATTCCACTGTAATTTATGCATATATAGATTAAGAAAATAAAAAATATTTTAAATAAATAAAATAAAAAAATATTGAAGTGATAACCGTGGTAACATTATGAGACGTTCTTTTACCACCATGCTATTGTATTATTCCAAATGATACTAAATGTTACATAATACTTCCTTGAGATAAATTTATAGTATATATCAGGTGCCTAAAAGAGAGCTCAGGTTCTCAACTGGCTCAGCCATGTTATTGTTATTATTATCCACTCCGTATCCGTGTTTTTCTGGCTAAATACACAGTTTCAATTCAATTCAATTCATATAGATATACCTCTAGAGGGGTTCCCAAGCTTTTTTCTAGCACGACCTAATCCAGTGTTGTCAACTATCCAGTGCGACACCAAATCATTTCACTGGCAGACCCAAAGGACCCCAGCAACCCCACCGACCCCATGACCTCTTTGCGACCCTACCTAATGAGCTTCCGACCCCATTTGGGGTCGCGACCCCAGGCTTGGGAACCCCCGCGTCTAGACAGACAGGCACATAGACAAACATACTGTGGGGTGGGCCTTGCAATAAGCTAAAGTAATTTGCCAGGTGACCAGCCCTCACAGCGGCTCAGGTCACACAGCTGATGGGAAGGCGATGATCCATTACCTGTTCACTCCACCATACTAATTATTACCTGAGGCTAGAGAGGGGGTACCTAGAGGTGGAGGCTGATAGTCATAAAGTTAGGAAGAGAAAGAGAGAGAGAGAGAGAGAGAGAGAGAGAGAGAGAGAGAGAGAGAGAGAGAGAGAGAGAGAGAGAGAGTTAATAAGACACATAGAAGGAATGAGAAAATAGAGACAGACAGATAAACAGACAGCTACGCGGGTGTACAGATAGAGAAAGAGGTAAGTAGATGTAGAAAAGTTTGAGAGAGACAGACTGATCGCCAAGGATCACATTCTCTCTCTCTCTCTCTCTCTCTCTCTCTCTGCCTATATCTACAATGAAAACGCCAATGTTCTATAATAAAAATAAAATTCACTTCAACTTTTCAGCGCATTCACTCTCAAAATACAACGTTCACTTCACGTTTCCCGTCATCTATTGCCTCTAAATGATCCATATCCATTGAAAATTCTCTCTACAATCGGGTGGTTTAGTTCAAAAGGTGATATTTACTCTGAATTTCACATATTCAATCACAAAAAAGCGGTTTAAGCGAGAGACTGACGAATATGTGATTTAGTTCAATAGCGGATATTTACTGATCACAACAGTAACTGTCATATTTTATTTGTTTTATAACGAGTGTCAGTTACTTGTTCGTTGTGCCTGAGTAGAGATAGTTTTTTCTTTTTTCTCAGTCAGTGAGTTCGAGAGTTAGTGAGTGAATGAGTTAGTTATATTTTCCTTCTGTAAGTGAGTGCGTGAGTGAGTGAGTGAAAAATTCACGTATAGAGCTGTAGATGCAACTTAAAAAATACAATATAAGCGAATGCGCTTTTATATGTGAACATTAATGTGACTTCATAACATAAATATAGCGAAAACTCAAGCGATCACCTGCGTCTAGTAATCATCTCACTCTTATGGGAGCTACATCAAGTGCACCTTTACCAGCACTGGCGGTCCAACAACCTCTTTTTTCCGTCAGGAGAACGTTTGTTTTGTGTCAGCCGTCAGCCACACACAACGGCCACTCTGTCAACCATAGTGACATATGTTTTGATTACAGTAATGGAATACTCGACTAATAGAACGTAATGTAAATGTTGAAATATTGCTGGGTATTGACACACACTCCGGGCTCTCGTACACAGCTGCTCTCTCAACCAGAAACATGGCTTTTTGCAGCGCCGGTGACCAATTGGAGGCCAATTTTGATGTGAGTGAAATATATGTTTACCTTTAAATGTTTGGTTTACAACCTGATTGGGCACAATAATAGACATTCATCGTAAGTAGTGTTTATGTAACTGCTATTAGTGATGAAGTATTTACCTCTACCTATACATCTGCCTCCATTTGAGTACCTGTACCTGTATACCTGTAGCAATATTCCTGTACATGTGGTGCTGTTTCAGAAGGAATGAAATTAAAAGAAAGTATCACAGTATGTGTTAGTTCAGCCTGAGTTTCCCCAAGCAGAATAACAAACACATTGACAGAGGCAAACTAATAGCTTAACGCGACTCACAGAGAGTTCACCACTTTTATTTGTATTTTCTCTCTGGTAACTACAGTATGTAGGGCTTACTGCTAAGTGAAGCGTAAACTGTTGATAACTGATAACTCCAAAACTCCCCTCACATGTATGTATGTATGTATGTATGTACAGTATGTATGTATGTATCTTTGTATGTATGTATGTATGTATGTTTGAATGTATGTATGTATGTACATGTATGTTTGAATGTATGTATGTATGTATGTATGTATGTATGTATGTATGTATGCATATATGTATGTATGTATGTATGTATGTATGTATGTATGTATGTTTGTATGGATATATGTATGTATGTCTTGAATAAAGACAAAAGCTAAGGTGCTCCGTTGTTTCCCTTTTCCCGTGTGATTTTATCAAGATGTATGTATGAGTGTATGTATGTATGTATGTATGTATGTTTGTATATATGTATATATGTTTGTATGTACAGACAGAGAGAGGGATGTACAGTACGTACAGTAAATATCCAATAGCTGTTAGGAGAGAAAAGGGGAACCATAGAGAGGCCTCCTCCTTTAAGTGAATTATACATCGTGCTAAATATGTACCTGTGACAAAGTTATTGCTAACACTCCTTATTGTACAAACACAAACTTAATACAATACAAGCATAATGCATTCTATATATATAAGATTAAAATAACTTACTCTGCAAAGGAACAGACTGGCTCTTAATTTAAATATATAAATAAGAGCTTAGTAGAATTTCACTTTTTGTTTTTCATTTGCAAAGGAAAAAATAATTATCAAAATAGCACAGATCGAGTTTAATGTATGTATACGTTCTGGTGTCTAGTGTGCAAGGAAAGCTTAGTGAACGATGCTTAATAACTCTCTTAGTTGTAACACTTAAAACTGAGCTTTGTAAATGAAGCTTAATTAATATCGTTGGTATTTCAAACACATAAAATTAAGATCTAGTGAATGGTGTTTTTATGGCAATGACGCTGATTATGAAGCACTTAAAACTAAGTCCTTTACTCCTAACGTTCTCGGGCTGTTTTTACCAATCCTCAATTTTTTTTATTTCTATGGGGACCCAGTTTTTAATTTCGTTCATCCATCCCAGTATCTGCCTTCCCCTGGCCCTCCTACCCTCAACTTTGCCCAGTAATATTTGTTATGATTCCCTCATCACTAATTATATGACCAAAGTATCTCATTTTTCTTTGTACATTTCAAGTATTTCGCGTGATTTTTTTGCTTTTTCACTTGTTTCTGTCAGTGTAACTTATTTTTAACATTCGCATAAAACACCACATTTCAAAGGCTTCCAACCTCTTTCTGGTGTCTGACTGAAGTGTCCCATACATCAGCTCAGTTGACCTCTGACCCTCAGCCAGTTGACCTCTGACCGTCAGCCAGTGCGGACCTGTGTTCCTGTCAGTGTTAGTGAGTGATATAAGAACATAAGAACATAAGAATGGAGGAAACTGCAGCGGGCCTATTGGCCCATACTGGGCAGTCCCGTTTACACCCAACCCCTATTGCTCATATGAGCATCCAACCTGTGTTTGAAGCTATTCAGCGTATTCCAGTTAATGATGATATTTGGTAAGTTGTTCCATTCATCCACTACTCTGTTCCCAAACCAGTGTTTACCTATTTCACGCCTAAATCTAAATTTGTCTAATTTAAAACCATTGTTACGAGTTCGCTCCTGGTTGGATAATTTGAGTACCTTTGTAATGTCCCCTTTGTTTAGCCCTGCCTTCCACTTATACACCTCTATCAGGTCGCCCCTCGCTCTACGTCTCTCAAGGGAGTGCAAATTAAGATGCTTTAACCTGTCTCTATACTCAAGGTTCCTAATGCCCGGGATTAGTCTTGTCATTCTCCTCTGAATTCTTTCCAAGGATTCTATATCCATTCTGTAATATGGTGACCAGAACTGAACTGCGTAATCCAGGTGTGGTCTCACAAGAGCAAGATACAGTTTTAGGATGACCTCGCTAGTCTTGTAACTAACACTCCTTTGTATGAACCCAAGTACTTTATTAGCCTTGTTACGAGCAAAAACACATTGTTTACTTGGCTTAAGGTTCCTACTTATCATTACTCCTAAATCTCTCTCGCAGTCGGATTTCTCTATGGCATCGTTGTTCATCTGGTATCTGGTTTCCCTGTTTACATCTCCTATACTGAGTACTTTACATTTGTCTACGTTGAATTTCATCTGCCATTTTTCAGACCATTCGAAAAATTTGTTTAGATCTTCCTGTAGTTTTGCCGAGTCCTCGTCAGATTTGATAACACGTCCTATTTTAGTGTCATCAGCAAATTTACTTATGTTGCTGTCTATGCCGATATCTATGTCGTTTATGTATATAATAAACAATAAAGGTCCAAGTACTGAGCCTTGGGGAACTCCACTTGTGACGTTACTCCAATGGGACTTAGTGCCGTTAATGCTCACCCGCTGCTTCCTGTCCTGTAACCACGCCCTAATCCATTTACGGATGTCACCTTCGATGCCATGAGCTTCTACCTTTCTAATTAGTCTTTCGAGGGGGACTTTGTCGAAGGCTTTACTAAAGTCGAGATATACCACATCATAATTGTGCCCCTCGTCCACCGATTCGAAAACTGATGAAAAGAATGTTAATAGATTAGTTAGGCAAGAACGTCTGCTTGTGAAGCCATGCTGGGAATCATTGATCAATGGGTGCTTCTCCAGGTGATTTCGAATAGAGTTTGAAATGATTGATTCCAGTAATTTGCCTACTATTGATGTTAGACTGATTGGGCGGTAGTTAGAGGATAGTGATCTATCCCCCTTCTTGAAAATCGGTATTACATTCGCTATCCTCCAGGATTCTGGTACTACACCTGTTTTTAAGGACATGTTAAACAACTTTGCTAAGGGCATACTAAGTTCTTCTTTACATTCCGTCAATACTGTACTCTGGCAAATATCTCATCGGGACCAGGTGACTTATTAGGCTTTAATTTGTGTATTTGCTTACTAACATCGTTACTAGTCACTACTATCTCACTTAATTTGTTTTCTTCACTATCTCTGAATAGAGTCGGTGCCTCGGGTATCATGTTTAAATTTTCGGTGGTGAAAATTGTTGAAAAATATTTATTCAAATTATTGCTCATTTCTCCATCGTTATCAGTGAGCTCGCCGGAGTCTGACCGTATTGGTCCAATCTTTTCTCGTGTTTTAGTTTGATACCTTTGGTAGAATCCTTTGGGGTTTGTCTTCACCTCCCTTGCTATCCTTACCTCATTATTCCTCTTTGCTTTCCTTATCTCGGTTTTAACCCTACTCGCCAATACCCTATAATAGTCCCGGAGGTGAAATTCGCCACGGTTTATCCTTCTACCTATAGCCTTCCTTTGGCCAATGATGTTCTTTAAATAATTATTTATCCATTTAGGGTCATTGTTGTCTGATCTGAGTTTTTTGTATGGTATGTTCTGCCTTTGTGCATTAAGTAACTCACTATTTAAATTGTCGTGGAATTCGGCAATCTCAGATCTCGTTATCAGGTCGGTGTCATCTGTCAGGTTCACGGCCAAGCCCGACACCCCCTCTCTCAGCTGCCTCTTTAAACTGTCAAAGTTTGCCCTTCTGAAATCTGGTACTTTAGTGGAATTTTCCTTACGTCTGCCCTGAAAATCTTACTGGAATCGAATTTCTTTGTGATCGCTGTTTGCAAGTTCGCTCCCTACCTCGACATTGCTAATGAGGTTTTCTCTGTTCGACAGAACTAAATCCAGTATATTATTACCCGGTGTGGGTTCGGTTATATGTTGACTTAGGAAACAGTCCTGGATTGTCTCGAGAAAATCCTCTGATTCTGAGTTGCCCGTAAGGTCAGTCCAATCTATTTGGCAAAGGTTAAAGTCGCCTACTATACAGACTTTGTTGTGTATGGAAGCCCTGCGCATTTCATCCCAGATAAGTCGCTCATTGACGCTATCAAGATTGGGGGGTCTATATATTACTCCTGTGATTAATTTTTCCGGACCGTCGCTTAATTCTATCCAAATTGTTTCTGTATTCCTCTCAGTTTTTATTTCCTTATTTATTTCACACTTCAGATTATCCCTAACATAGATTGCTACTCCGCCTCCTTTCCTGGTCTGTCTATCGGTATGGAACAGTTTGTAACCCGCAATTTGGCATTCGACTGGTAATTCACGTGTGTCTAGGTTGATCCATGTTTCAGTGAATGTAATTATATCGATTTCTTCGGTACATACCAAGGCCCTAATATCATCCATTTTGTTTCTCATACTTCTACTGTTCGCGTAGTATACATTTAAGTTAGTCGTGTTCTGAGTCCTCCCCTTACCGCGTTTAGTTTTAAACTCCCTGTCTAATTTAGTTTTGTCATCATTCCTAACACTATTTCCCTGTAATCTTTCACCTTGCTTACCCGCTCCCACTGCAGTCTCCTCCACCCCCGTGCCCATATGTTCTCTTAGCAGTTTAAAGACTTCGATATCTTTTGAACTGCCCCCTCTAGAGCCCCAGCCAGGGTTGCTACTCCATCCCTAGATAGGTGCACCCCATCCCTAGCATAAAGGTCCCTTCTGCCATAGAAGTTGTCCCAGTTGTTAATGAATGGGACTGATATTGACTTGCAATATCTGTCAAGACGGTCGTTGACACCAACTGCCCTTGACAACCAATCACTGCCAACTCTTCTTCTAGGCAGGACACGGCATATGATAGGGATCCCTCCCTTAGTCCTAATACGATCTATGGCTGCCTTGAACTTATCAAGAAGTTCCTCTCTCCTACACCAGCCAATATCA
Source organism: Homarus gammarus (assembly GCA_958450375.1). Taxonomy (NCBI): domain Eukaryota; kingdom Metazoa; phylum Arthropoda; class Malacostraca; order Decapoda; family Nephropidae; genus Homarus; species Homarus gammarus. Next base: position 29,569 of record CAUDMG010002025.1, read on the forward strand.
TTGCCTCCTGCACTGAGGCAGATAATGGGTTTGTTCCCATTACCAGACAAGATATTGTCCATCCTGTCAATTATATCCCCCACCCCAGCCCCTGGCAAACACACCCTCATCCTATTTTTGTTTTTACCACAAAAGGCCCTGTCCATGTACCTTACCTGTGAGTCACCAACAATTAAAGTTTTTATACCTTCCTCGTCATCCCTGCCCCTGACTGTACTAACGTCCAATTCGTCTATCAAGGGACTGAACCGGTTGATACACTTAGCTGTTGTTGTCGTTGTTGTCGTATCCTTCGTGTGCTTCTTCACCACCAGCTTGGTCCTCCCACTACTCACAATTTTCCACTCCCTTGATTTTTCGTCAGACACTGGCTTTACTCGTCCAGCCTCTCCTTTTAACTTCGCCAGCTCTTTCCGTAATTTCAGGTTCTCCAACGTGACCCTCTCAATTTCTAACTTGGCCCTCGCCAATTCTTCAATGGACCACCCCAGTTTGGTCAACAAACTCTCATACCCAAGACCGCACATAGCACTGGCCATATCTGATAATTATCCCTCCGAAGCTAACCCTGCCGTGAACTTTCCCCAAGTGAGGTCAGAACACAACTGATGTCAGAACACAACTCTGAGGTCAGAACACAACTGGAGGTCAGAACACAACTGGAGGTCAGAACACAGTGACATGGCAGCTGCTGACGAGTACTAGACCACCTCTCACGTTCTCCAGCTTTGTCTTGCCTTGCAAGACCGACTGGAGAAGGTTGAGAAGGAGGTCCAGAGTCTCAAGGGCGAAAACTTAGCCTTGAAGCTAGTTTTAGAGGAGAAGATAACCCTTGCTAGTGTCGTGAAGGACTGTGAAGTTGAAGTGGATTCATGGAAGGTAGTTGCTGCTAGAGCTACAAAATGCACTATAAAAAGGCACTCAGCTGTAGACCTAAACAACAGGTTCAGCACCTTAAGTGACGAGTGTGAGGAAGGTGCTAGTAACACCACGCGTGCTACTCCCTCTGTTAGTGTGGAGAGAGGGAGTAGCGCAGGTAAGAAATCACCACACTCAGGTAAGGTCAAATGTGTTTCTGTCATGGGGGACTCGATGGTGAAGTATTTAGGTAACAATCTCTGCACTAAAGTTAGGAAGCTCGAGTGTCTCCCCGGGGCAGGGATAGGTAGAGTACTGGAGAGAGTGGAGAACGTCATTGATGACTGTGGAGACAACCCCATAGTCTTACTCAGTGCAGGAGGCAATGACGTAGGTAAGCTTACCAGTGTCGAACTGCGTAAGCTGCATAGAGAAGCTCTAGATAAGATTAGGGTGAAGGGTGGAACTCCTATTGCTACCTAGACGTGGTGCCAGTCGTGAATGGATGTCCCGTGCAATCGGTTTCAATTGCTGGTTGGAAGAACAGTGTAAAGAGCTGTCGACGCCATTCATTGATAATTGGAGCCTGTACTATGGTAATGATAGTGTGTATGCAAGGGATGGGGTGCATTTAAGTAGGAAGGGGGTGGCCGTGCTAGCGAAGATAGTTGACAGGGTAGTAAAGGTGGGGTTTTAATATGTCCAAATCCCATCAATGGTAAAGAGAGGAAAATACCATGTGAAAAAAACAACAGTGAAACAGAAGTAGATAATGCTGAAAATATAGTTAGTCATAATAACAAACATCAAAGTAATAAATGTAAAACAGATAGAAACGGAAGAAATATATTGAGTGTTTATTATACTAATAGTAGAAGCTTGTGTAACAAAATGGACCAGCTCAGAGCCATTGTTAGTAAAGAGAACATAGATATAATTGCAATAACGCAAACATGGATAAATTCAAACAGCAGACATTTTTTAGCAGAATTTCATATTCCAGGATATAACCTATTTAAATTTGACAGAGTAGGAAGGAGAGGGGGCGGTGTAGCAGTGTATATCAGGGTGTCATTAAAAAGCTGCAATAAATCAAACATTAAAACAAATAGCGACAATGAAAGTATTTGGGTAGAGATTGGCGAGGGCAATGAGTCCGTAGTCATTGGTGATATATATAGACCACCTAATTTGAGTAGGAACAATGGTAAATTGCTATGGGAGGAAATAAAGAAGGCATCTGATAGAAACAATGTATATATTCTAGGCGATTTCAACTTTTCAGGCTTAGATTGGAAAAATCAACTTAGCGATAATGAATCTGAAGATTTTCTAGAAGTAGTACAAGATAGTTTTTTATATCAATTCATAAACTCGCCCACTAGAGGAAATAATATCCTCGATTTAGTTCTCAGTAATAATGAAAATCTAGTAAAAGATGTTGGGATTGGAGACGAACTAGGAAACAGTGATCATAAAGCCATATATTTTAACATAATAGGGAATGGCAGGAAGAAGGAAAATTCGTCCTTGATCCCGGATTTTAGGAAGGCTAATTACGGTAGCTTAAGGAGAGACCTAAGGGATGACCCTATGGTCAAAAGATTAATCCCCCCCACACCTCCGGAAACTGTCAACTTAGGACGGGAGAACCCTGAATTTAATTTAGCAGCTACTTATGAACAATTTATTGCGACAATCCATAATGCTCAAAATAAACACATCCCTAAAAGAAAATTCAGATCGATATGGAACCAACCAAAATGGATGAGTAATAGACTCTTAGATTTTCTAGGGAAAAAGAAAGGAGTATATAGAAAAGTTAAGAAAGGCGAAAATCACTTACTTGGTTACTATCAGAACCTAACAAGACAGGTAAAAACAGAAATTAGGAAAGCAAAGAGAAATTATGAAATCAAGGTAGCAAACGAATCGAAAAATAACCCCAAAGCTTTTTATCAACTGTATAAATCAAAGGTTAGAGATACAATAGGTCCCCTTAAAACTACGACAGGAGAAATGACTGATGATGAGTTAGAAATGTGTAGTACGTTAAATAGTCATTTTCCCTCCGTATTCACAAATGAAAACCTAGCACAGTTTCCAGAAGTTCATAAGGTATATAACGACAGTATAGAAAATATGTTGATGAATATCAATATTACTAGTAACGATGCGCTTAAAGTAATTAACAAACTGAAGCCTCATAAATCGCCTGGTCCAGACGAGATATATGCTAGAATATTAAAAGAATGTAGAGATGAGTTGAGTAATCCATTAGCAGTTTTATTTAATAAGTCATTAGAATCGGGCCTAGTGCCAGAAGCTTGGAAACTTGCAAATGTAGTTCCGATTTTCAAAAAGGGTGATAAATCAATTGCATCAAATTACCGTCCCATTAGTCTCACGTCAATCATAGGCAAGTTGCTAGAGTCAATTATTGCTACGAAAATCAGAAGCCACCTTGAAACATTCAACTTAATTCATTCCTCTCAGCAAGGGTTCACCCAGGGACGTTCTTGTCTCACAAATATGCTTAGCTTTTTCTCAGAAGTATATGAAGCGGTAGATAATGAAAAGTCATATGATATAATTTACTTAGATTTCAGTAAAGCATTCGATAGAGTCCCTCATGAGAGATTGATAAGGAAGGTAGAAGCACATGGAATAGGTGGATCATTATTAAAATGGATTAGGTCATGGTTAACTGGTAGGAAACAAAGAGTCAGCATAAATGGATTTAAGTCAGACTGGGGTGGGGTCAAAAGCTGAGTTCCCCAGGGATCTGTATTAGGCCCACTGCTGTTTGTTATATTCATTAATGATCTTGATTTAGGTATAACTAGTAGGATTAGTAAATTTGCAGATGATACCAAAATGGGGAGAGTGATAAATTCAGACAGTGACTTTGAACACCTTCAAAGATATCTAGATACCTTACATGAGTGGTCAGTAGACTGGCAAATGAATTTTAATGCTGATAAATGCAAGGTACTACAGATAGGGAAGACGAATACAAACGTTAAGTATAAACTAGGTAACACGGAAATAGAAAGCTCAGATTGTGAAAAAGATCTAGGTGTATTTGTTGGCAACGACTTGAAACCTAGAAAACAATGTATTAGCGTTCCCAACAAGGCAAACAGGATTCTTGGGTTCATATCTAGGAGTGTGAGTAACAGAATTTGCTGACGTTATCTTGAAACTTTACCTAGCATTAATGAGGCCACACATGGATTATGCGGTTCAATTCTGGTGTCCTTATTATAGAATGGACATAGATTCTTTGGAGAGAGTACAAAGAAGAATGACAAAAATGATCCATAATATTAGAAACCTTCCATATGAAGAAAGACTGAAAAGCTTAGGCTTGCATTCATTAGAGAGGCGTAGAGTTAGGGGAGATATGATAGAGGTGTTCAAGTGGGTAAGTGGGATTAACAAGGGTAAAATGGAAGATTTTCTGAAGCTCATTAATAAAGAAATAACTAGAACAAATGGCTTTAAATTAGATAAATTCCGATTCAGAAAGGATATAGGCAAGCACTGGTTTGGTAATAGAGTTGTTGTAAGGGCGGAAACGATCCTCCGGCTAGTTGCGGCTGCTAACTCGCTCGTTTGCTGGTGCAGACGACACTTGGGGTGGTTGGACGGAGGTGAGAACGTCAGCGACTATCTCCGCCACCGGCAGATTCAACCCAGCCGCCATACCGTCAGTATCTAGCTACCCTGCTGTCCGTCAAATTTTGGCTGTGATCTCATCATAGGTCCTGGACTCGTGGGCTGTGTTCCCAGACCTTCACCTATCAACTGCCAACTCTCTGGTCATCTACCACTACCGCATACCACGACCATCAGTTCATCACATTCCGTCGGTGCCCCGGTGTTCTCCTGCCTTTTCAAGACGTCGCTGAGTGTGGAATTGAAGTGGACGCTTCCCTATCCTGAGTGTGCATCACCGTGTTCCAGAACCTTCCCCCAGGGCCACTGCCGTAGGAAATATTTGTTCATTGTTTGAATCCATTAATTGCTGACTCCCCTTTATTGTTTGAATCCTTTAATTGTTTACTCCCATTATTTGTTTGATTCCTTTAATTGTTTGCTTCCATTAATTGTTTGACTCCCGTAATTATTTGATGTTTTTGAGTGGTGTCAGAGTTTTGTGTTATATTTTTATAGTAAAGAGATGCCAATCTCAAACGGTTGTTTGTTATTCCTCGGAAAACCATGGTCCTTGACTTTCCTTTATTAAGATCCTGATTAGCTTGGTAAGGGATTTATATCCTTTTATTGTTTACTCCCATTATTTGTTTGATTCCTTTAATTGTTTGCTTCCATTAATTGTTTGACTCCCGTAATTATTTGATGTTTTTGAGTGGTGTCAGAGTTTTGTGTTATATTTTTATAGTAAAGAGATGCCAATCTCAAACGGTTGTTTGTTATTCCTCGGAAAACCATGGTCCTTGACTTTCCTTTATTAAGATCCTGATTAGCTTGGTAAGGGATTTATATCCCTAAGTCCTAGGCCTTTACAAGTGGCGACCTTGCCAGGATTGTCTCTGACCTCTGGTTTCTGAGGTTTAACATTCGTTCCGGTGTTGTTGTAAGTCGCCGTGAGCGCGCCACTTTGCTGTCTGTGGCCCGGAAGCAAGTGTTGCACAGTGGTTATCCCTTCCTTCTGTGTGCTAATTTTGTTGCTCTCCCTTGTACGTGGGGAAGTTAATTAGTGTTGGCTGGGGTGCACTGTGGATGCTGTCATACCATATATGTTGTTGTTTCACCTGGTGCAGTTTCGTTACCCTGAGGTGATTCAGCTGGGATGGGTGCGGAACGAGGTTCCCTCCAGTCGGATCAAATCATTTACTGGTCTGATTGAGCCACTAGGTGAGTTACCTTTGGCAATTTGCGGGGTAAGTTGTTTGTTTTTTTCCTTTGTTCTTGGCCTTTCGGATCATTATGTCTGGTTTTGAGGTGTGGATAGATCAAGCGGTGGCCCTGGGTCTGACAGGTAATGACATTGGTCAGTATGTGGTCACCCAACAGAATGCCGAGAGAGAGGAACGTCGGAGAGAGAGAGAGGCACGTCAGAAAGAGAGAGAGGAACGTCAGAAAGAGAGAGGAACGTCAGAAAGAGAGAGGAACGTCAGAAAGAGAGAGAAAGAGAGTTCGAATTAGCTAAGTTGCAGGCAGAAAAGGACCTAGAACTGGCTAGGATTAATGCTTCAAGTAGACCAGCATCCTCTGGCCATATACAAGACAATGTGGTAAAACCCAGCTTGCCTGTGTACCGTGAAGGAGAAGACATCGCCTCCTACCTTGTTAGGTTTGAGCGGGTAGCTGAGCTGCTTGGTGTAGCCCCAGATAGCTATGCTGTAAGGTTGGGTAGCCTACTGAGTGGTAAGCCGGTAGAAATTTACACGTCCCTGTCTGCCGACATCACCCGAGATTACTTCTTGTTGAAGCAAGCTCTCTTGCGAGGATTTTGCAAGACTTCTGACGGTTATCGTGCTGATTTCCGCAGAACGAAGATTAGAGCGGGAGAAACGTAACAGCAGTTTTCGATTCACCTGGGTCGTTTATTTCAACAATGGCTGGAGACATCAGGGGTTGAAGAAACCTTTGAGTCTCTCTCTAACTTCATGATATTAGATCAGTTTTTGTCTTCTTTACCTCCAGACTTGAGAATTTTCATCAAAGAACACCAGCCAGCGACGCTTGGAGAAGCTGTGCATCTTGCCGACAACTGGGCGTCTGCTCGCAACGCCTACCCCAAGTCTTCCCCTCCTGTAGTGAAGATTGCGAAGCCTCCGTCCTCCGAGGAACCATCCCCAGGAGTACACAAGAGTAGTTCACCAGCCGTGCCGTGTCACAGCTGCGGAGAAGAAGGGCACATTCGTTCTCGCTGTCCCAGGAATCCCCTCGCCTTCAAGACTGCTGACACTCATCAACCCAGCAACAAGGTCGGATTCTGTTTGGAGGACAGGAGCTGCCCCCGTTATTGTGTCAGTGGAACAATCAATGGGTCTAGGGCATCTACTTTCATCAGGGACACTGGTTGCTCGTGCATTATTGTCTCTGAAGAAGCCCTGCCTGACGCTGACATCTCCAGCTGCCCGAAGGTTAGTGTCGCCGATTATTTAGGTCGTGTTGACCAGTTCCCTGTTGTTAGGTGCTACCTGCGTTGCCCCTATTTCACTGGTTGGTCTAATGTGGTAAGAGCTCCCATTAAATTTGCAAGTGCCCTCATTGGTAATGTTCCCGGTGTTCGTGACCCTAACGACCCGGAAACGTTAAAACTCTCCTCGCCACCAGCACCAGTCTCCTCACCACCAGCACCAGTCCTCACGCCACCTGCTGATGACGACGACTCGCCACCTGCCGAGGTCGCCTCGCTACCCTCTCACGCCGCCACGCCTGCCGCCAAGGTCCAAGCTGTGGGGCCACGGACGGCGAAGGTGAAACGACCGCATCCCCTGATTCTGCCGAATTTGTTGCCACTGACTGTGACGCCCAGGGAATTCGCCAAGCTTCAAGACTCGTGTGCCACTCTTAAGCGGGTAAGGGAGAAGGTGACTTCCGGGGAGGAGGATCAGGTGAGAGATGGGTCGGTTTATAAGTTTGTTTCTATTAATGGGGTGTTACACAGGTCTTGTGTTTCATCCAAGCGACCAGCTAAAGTAGGTCGGGTTTTACTTGTTGTCCCTGCTGTTTGTCGTTGGAACATTCTCTCTGTAGCTCACAAGAGCTCTCTTGTAAGTCACTGTTCTCGTAGGAAAACTTATAGGAAGGTTGCTGATCAGTTTTACTGGCCAGGTATGGGAGCGGATATTAGAGCTTTTTGTAGGAATTGTGATCAGTGCCCACGTATGTCCGCCAAGGGTAGAGTCCGTCCTGTTCCACTTGAACCCTTACCCGTCGTTGCAGAACCATCTTCTCGGGTAGCCATAGATTTTGTTGGACGATTCTCGCCCCCCCCCCCCCCTTCCTCTAAGAAGCCTAAATTACATCAAGCTAATTTGTTAAGGAAATATAATTGCAGGACCCACAATGCTCGTGTCCTTGACGACGTTCCCAAGCTGGAGTTAGTCGAGGCACTACCCTGCAAGAGTTCCTGTGAAGTTCGGACGCCAGAGTCTGTTGATCTCGGTTGCCAGTTGCTGCCAACACCTGACGAGATAGAAGAATCCTCTACGACTGGAATTGGGCCCAAACTTAAACTTGGACTGAAGTGGACCCCACATGCAGTTCCTTGATACGGCCTTACGTTTTGGACATCAAGTTACCACCTATTCTTTTCTATGACCCTTCTTTATTGTGCAATGTGTATTTAAGCATTTGTTGTAAGATGATTATGCTTTGTGTACTAATCTTAAGTTTTAATCTACCTTACAGTAGATTTTTGTTGGGGGAGCAGTGTAAGGGCGGAAACGATCCTCCGGCTAGTTACCGCTGCTAACTCGCTCGTTTGCTGGTGCAGACGACACTTGGGGTGGTTGGACGGAGGTGAGAACGTCAGCGACTATCTCCGCCACCGGCAGATTCAACCCAGCCGCCATACCGTCAGTATCTAGCTACCCTGCTGTCCATCAAATTCTGGCTGTGATCTCATCATAGGTCCTGGACTCGTGGGCTGTGTTCCCAGACCTTCACCTATCAACTGCCAACTCTCTGGTCATCTACCACTACCGCATACCACGACCATCAGTTCATCACATTCCATCGGTGCCCCGGTGTTCTGACTTTTTAAGACGTCGCTGAGTGTGGAATTGAAGTGGACGCTTCCCTATCCTGAGTGTGCATCACCGTGTTCCAGAACCTTCCCCCAGGGCCACTGCCGTAGGAAATATTTGTTCATTGTTTGAATCCATTAATTGCTGACTCCCCTTTATTGTTTGAATCCTTTAATTGTTTACTCCCATTATTTGTTTGATTCCTTTAATTGTTTGCTTCCATTAATTGTTTGACTCCCGTAATTATTTGATGTTTGTTGAGTGGTGTCAGAGTTTTGTGTTATATTTTTATAGTAAAGAGATGCCAATCTCAAACGGTTGTTTGTTATTCCTCGGAAAACCATGGTCCTTGACTTTCCTTTATTAAGATCCTGATTAGCCTGGTAAGGGATTTCTATCCCTAAGTCCTAGGCCTTTACAGTTGTGGATATGTGGAATAGGCTACCGAGTGCTATAGTAGGATCGGGGACGCTAGGGAGCTTCAAGACGAAGTTGGATAGGCACATGGAAGTGCTGGGATGGGTGTGAAAGGGATCTGCCCTGTATGGGCCAGTCGGCCTCCTGCAGTATCCCACTTTCTTATGTTCTTATGTTCTTATATACTGTATATCCCTTCAGCAGCATTTTTCTCAAGTTGAAGTTAATGTCCCTTTTCATGAGGTACGTTTAATTATTTAACGATGGTTTTGCTTGAACTATTCTTGTTATAATTTCTTTCGCACATCTATCATCACAGCTCATGTTAAATGCTTCCCAAATACACAGAAATTTTCCACTTATTTGAAGTTCCCTGTTGTCTACCATAATTTTTATTTTAGGGTAAATTTCCAATTTGAACACAACCATTACTTTCGTCTTTTTTCACTAAAATGTTAGCAAGTATCATTTGCATAGATTAATTTGATATACCTTACCATTATCTTTTTGTCTTTCATTATCACTTATAACTTCTTCCCTCATTAAGAATTCTGAATATGTATTATACAATGATGGAGATGGGACACAACCTTATCTGCTTCCCTATCTGACTTTGAACCAATTATTAAGTTCATTGATTACTAATACTGCAGCCTTGTGTTGTCAGTATTTTTTTTTTTTAGAGTTCAAATATCTCCTTTATTAATGCCTATTTTTTCCAAGTCCTTTATAAGTTTATTGTGTTTTTACCCCATTAAAAGCTTTTCAAAACCAACAAAGCAGATATATAAATTTCTTTGGACCTCTAAATTCTCTAACCAAATATAGCATCTCCAGTTCCTTTTCCCTTTCTAAATTCATTGCGATCTTCAAATAACTCACTGTCTGTTTTGAATTTTATTCTATTTAAAATAATGTTTAATAAAACTTTGCAAGCATGACTTACTAAGCGTATTATTCTAAAGTGCGAAGTACATACTGTAGAACTACATATTCTAGTCGAACATTTTATCCCATTCTTGCCCATTTGCTTTATAAATTCTGCTGGAAGATGATCAACACCATAAGCTTTATAATTTTTCATTTTGCTCACAGCTGCCTCAACTTCTGTGTCCAGAATTGGAATTTCGATGTTTATTTCATTTTCGTTTCTTACCTCTACTGTATCCTTACCATTTGTACAGTTCTTCTACGTACGTTATCTATCTCTCTATTACTTCTTCTGCCTCAACTAGGATTTTATTGTCTTTGCTTTTAATAGACCCACCCCATTTATTTCGTTTTTATCTGTTTCATTTATTTAATCATTCTGTATGTATATTTCCCTACAGTTATGATTTCTCTAAACACCTTGTTCGTGTTCTTCAAGATCTTCCTCTAGCAATAATGGTAATCTACTTTCGGTATCAATTTAATTTTCTATTCTTGACCCTGTTTTGGCCTTCCCTAAATCTTATTTGATTTTGTCCATAGTTGTTCTCAATACTGGGACGTGATTTGACCCACAATCTGCCCCTGGATAGGTCTTGGTTCGGGTTACTGAATTTCTGAATCTTTTCTGAATTGAAAAGTAATCTATTTGATTCCTGACAATGTTATTTACATTGTACTGGGGTGAGACCCAGGAATAGAGATGCCTAGGGTGTTGTGCAAACCAGACATTTGCAATTACAATCATGTTTTCTTAGAAAAGTCAATTAATATTTTTACTCTCACATTTTTTTTACCCAACTCATATGATCCTACTTCTGGTCCTACTTTCATTAAACTTCACGTTGTCTATTTTTTTTCTTTAAATCTTCATTTCTTTACAGAATCCACCCTCGCTATCATTTGTTGGTGCATAAATCGGTATTATTACCAAGACCATGGGTTTAGCATTAAACTTGACAAACAAAACTCTATCTGACGCAGCCCAATATCCCTCTAATTACTGCTCAACTTCTGGTTTACAAGAATACCTCACCCCGCCAGGACTCGAACCCACGATCTTATGTGTGTGTGACCGGGGAACGTTACCTCTTATACCACTAGGACACTAAAAGCTTTTAGTGTCCTAGTGGTGTAAGAGGTAACGTTCCCCTGTCACACACATAAGATCTTGGGTTCGAATCCAGGCGGGGTGAGGTTGTTGATTATATGTAGAAGTCTGCATGCTTTATGGGCTAATGAAATATATATATATATATATATATATATATATATATATATATATATATATAATTTGAACCTGTCCATCTCACTTCACTAAAATCCCAGAATTTCCCACTGCAGTATTTTCAACCAGCCTTACATTCCATGTTTCTATTTTGATTTTGTACTTGTTAATTCTTAATCTTTCCGTAGTAGTGTTTAATGTCCAAGGTCTTGTTTTCCTCGAATACTACTTGCTAGCTTTCTGTGGCACACTGCCCGTAAGCAAGGGGGGTAATGCGGTTTTTCCTTTTGTTGGCGATGATCCAACAGGAACGCCTGATATCGTTTATTGTGTCTGTCCATGATTGTTAAAGGGCGGGAGAAGAAGTTAATGAGAATGGAGCCCCAAACTTTTTTTCATCACCTATGAACAATTTGCATGTTTAGCAACGATCCACTTTCAACATCCTCATTTGAGATTACATGATAGGAACTTTATACCCATCCCAGGTATTTGAACGTGGTTCGCTCGAGACCCCACACCACGAGAAAGTAACGCAAATTCGGGCACTAGATGGAGGTATACCTTGCGGGAGAACTAAAAGTAAGACCTGGCTAATGAGACTTAATAACTGGCCAATCTTGAATTATCCTTTTTTTTTTATTCTTCATTTTTATCTTCCTATTTTTCATTTCAACTTTGCGCGTCTACAGTAATTTCATGTCTACGAATTGTTCCTTTTTTGTGTGTTCTTATTCTTCCTCTTCTCCTCCAACTCCTCAATTAACTTCTCACATATAAATAACTTCAACTACATTATCTTTTTATTTTTCTTACCCTCCTACAGTCAGTGATAATTCAATGATGCAAATTAATCCTCTTTTCATATCAGCATTCTTCCTCCCATCCGTCTCCATCTCGTCAATTAACTACTCTTCACGTCTTTATTATCACCCTCGTCCCATCTAGCTATTTAATTAACCAGTTGCAGCTCTTCAACTTTATTATCTTCTTCTTCCTCCTTTCCTAATTTTCCTTCGCGTGCACACAATCCGCGCTATTCACTCTCGCATTCTTTACAGCTGCAGTAGTGAGCGTTCCTCAACATTGCATCTGTTTACATAGCCAACACGGGACGCAGCGGCTCGTTTAATTGAGTCAACAAGGTAATATGGTAGTCGCTGAAGACTTTACTCACAGGAGGAATTTCTAATCATTCAGTAATTGGCTGCCAAATAATCCGTCAAACTTGGGTTTTTTCGCTTCTGCTCGTACGCGAGACGCCGTGAGACGAGTTAATCTTTAAGTAATTGAATCTGTGTCGTGGTTTTTGAGTAGCGAATCTTATGAAGTAATCTGAGTTGAGTTGCAGCGTAGTGATTCTTTAAGTTGGTGAATCTATGTAATATTTTAATATAAGCGAATCTTAAAATATGTGAATATGAGAGTAGGTTTTCTGAGTATCGAATTTTAAAACAGTATAATTGAATTTGTGAAGAGTTTCTCACTGGCGAATCTTTAAAATATACGTCGCTGAGTAGAGTTTCAAATCGTGAACCTGAACGGATCTGAGAAATGAATGACAATTAACATAATTAAGTGAATCGAAACGAGTCACTGTTACGATTCTGAAAAAAAAATATCAGCAATGAATAAAAACCGAGTCATAGCCGTTAATCTGAGAAGGAAAGTATAAGATTCAATAGATTCATCACACTCTTCTACAGCGGCGGAAAAGTCAATTCAAAACTCCACAAAATTCCAATCAGAAAACAAAAACATCCAAGTTAGCAAAAAAATTTGCCACCCAGGAACAATCAATTAAGCACCTCACGTTACTCTTCATACCACAATGATAAAGCTTAAGCTAATTACAAAAAACGAAGGATCGCTCATCTACAAGTATTACCAACATAATAGAGTTACACTTTAACACGTAAATAGAATCATCACCAGACAAACACAAATATTCTCCTCCCTAACTGCACTGAAACGTTAACTAGACGACGTCAGACGAACGTTTTTTATTTGTTTCCCTTTAGTGACTAACCTATAAGATACAAGCAAAACTCTTACATAAACATCCTTGGTGTCCAGATAGTGACGTAAGACTACAGGTGTAGGAAACATGTGACGGTCAGTCTTTTCTCATTTTATCTATCTACACACACACACACACACTAGTGCTACTACTTTGCTGTCACTCGGAATCTTGTATGACGAACATGCACCTATGATACAATGATATGAGTTATTACGGATGTCACTTAGGTTGGTGAGTTTTGAGGGGAACAAAGAGGCCGATACGGGACCCGCAGCGTCGTAGACATTCGTTGCACATGTGGAGGGCTCCATCTACTGTGGGAGGGGTGGTGGCAGCGTCTTTCCGGCGATGGCGCTTGTATGCTCCTCCAAGCGTTAAGATGTGGAGTAATCGACTCCCAGGTGAGGGGGTCAATTTGGCACCTTTTCAGGTTTGTCTTAAGATTATCCTTATATCTTCTCAATTGCCATCCGGCGTTACGTTTACTATTCGTTAGGTGACTGTAAAATAGCTGCTTTGTCAGTCTACTGTCGTCCATGCCGGAAACATGGCCAGTCCAACGTAGTTGTTCATGGATAATGGTAGCCTCGATGCTCCTACAGTTGGTGTCAGCAAGAATACTCGCATTTGTTCTCTTGTCTTCTCAGCTAAGTAGCAGAATGGAATATAGACTACGTTGGTGAAAGTTTTCAAGTGCCTTGAGGTGCCTCCTGTATGTGACCCATATCCCACTGCCATATAGTAGCGTGGGAAGGACCACTGCTCAATACACCTGCAGCTTTGTGGATAATTTCAGCTCCCTATAGCTGAAGACACGTTTTCGGAGTCGACCCAACACTTGAGATGCAGATCTGATCCGGTGCAGAATCTCTTCATCGATGTTTGCGGTGGTGGACAGGTGGGAGCCGAGATACCAAAAGTAGGCAACATTAGAGAGGGTGGTACCGTTAAGGTGGATAGATGGTAGAGGTGTGTCTGAACCAGGGGAAGGTTGAAAGAGAATCTGAGTCTTACTTACACTCACCTCAAGGTCTGCGTAGGTGTTCAGGATTTCCTGTAGGTCGTGTTCAGTGTGAGCAACAAGGGTGAGGTCGTCTGCATACTTAAGTTCAGTAATGGAAGCTGCTGATACCTTTGTTCTTGCCTGGAGTCGCCTTTTGTTGAAAAGACCCCCCTTCACCCGGTACTCGATGTTCACTCCGCAAGGGAAATTGGCACTGGCAAGAGTAAGGAAGGCAGCCAAGAAGATGGAAAAGAGAGTTGGTGCCAGTACACACCCTTGTTTAACCCCTGTTTGGATGGGAAAGGACTCTGATTAGGTGCTGTAGCGTAGGATACTTCCGTTCATGCCATCGTGCAGTTGCCTCACAATGGCAATGAATTTTGGTGGGCATCCAAAACGGCTGAATGTCCACAAGAGGGCTTCCCTGTTGAACGAGTCGAAGGCCTTGGTTAGGTCCATGAAAGACATGTATAGGTCACGACGCTGTTTTCTGCACTTTTCCTGTATCTGGCGGGCAGCAAAGATCATGTCAGTGGTGCCACGTGATGGTTTAAGACCACTTTGAGATTCTGGGAGAAAGTTTTCCGCCTCTGGAAGAAATCTGTTTAAGGGGACTCTGGCAATAATCTTGCCAGCTACAGGGAGCAGAGAGATCCCACGGTAGTTTCCACAGTCTGACGGGTCTCCCTTGTTGTTATAAATATTGTCAATGGAGGCGTCTTTAGGAGCTTGGGGGACTTATTCCTTTTCTCATACATTCTCCAGGAGAGAATGGAGATGGCTGGTAAGCAGAGGTCCTCCTGCTTTATGCACCTCAGCTGGGATTCCATCAGGCACTGAGTCTTTGTTATTTTTCATCTGTTTGATGGCAGTAGTTACCTCATCCAGGGATGAAGGATAGCTGAGGTGAGTCAGCTCTGAATGCTGAGGGACCTGCTAGGAAATCAGGACATCCACATCCATGATTCGGTTGAGCAAGGAATGGTAAAGCAATTTCGAGCGCTGAAGGAGGCCTTCGTCATCTTTAATTATGTGGTTACCATCAGATGAGTGGAGGGGGAGCAGAGCCACGAGTGACTGGCACATAAAATGATTTAGTGGAAATAAAAAATTCATGCATCTTGTGCTAATCTGCAAGTTTTTGTGCTTCACAAGATTTATTTTTAAGCCAGTCATTCTTTAGATTGCGAAGTTTCCCCTGGGCTGCCGCTATCTTCTTGCAGAAGTTATCAGCTTTGGTCCGAGACTGAGGGTTGTTCTGCCAGTCAGTAAAAGCCGCACGTTTTTCATCGATGAGTACTTTGATTGCCGGGTCATTTTTATCAAACAAGTCCTGTGTATTATTTTGAACTGGCAGAGAGTCTTTCTGCAGTTTGTTGTCATAGCAGTATTAAGAGTATCCCATTCAGCACTGGGATTCACTTTGTTTGCTGTTGGGTTGTTTATAAGCCCATGTTCGAGTTGCTCTCTGAAAACATGTGCTACCGCTGGATCCTCCAGATGCTTAGCAATAAAACCTCTTCTTGAGGCTTGCTGCCTTTGCCGTTTTGGGACGACGTGAAGTGAGAGATAGGATCTGACAAGTCAATGGTAGGTGTCACAGTGGTCTGAGCCATGCATGACATGGGTGATGAGGACATCTCGGCCATCTCTTTCTCTGACAATGATGTAGTCAATGAGATGCCAGTGTTTGGATCGTGGTTGCTGCCACGAACCCTTGAACTTGTCGACCCACCTAAAATAGGTATTGGATATCAAAGGAGGTTGTGAGCAGCACACTTGGGATTACACCTGCATAGTCCATTTCTCCCTATGGTTTCCTGCCAAATGTTAGCATCTCTGCCAACTCTGGCATTGAAGTCACCAAGGAGAACAACCTTGTCTTCTCTTGGAATAGAGGATAGCACTCTTTCGAGGTCGGCGTAAAAGGCCTCCTTGATGTCATCCTCTGAATCCAATGTTGGGGCGTATGCACTGATGAAAAAGGCATGACGTGAGTGTTTCAGTGGGACTCGAAGCATCATGAGGCGCTCGCTGATCCCAATAGGCATTTCAGTTAGCCTGTGTAGGATGCGTTGGCCGATGGCAAAGCCAACTCCATAATTGAGGTTTTTCTCCGCAGCAGGCTTACCCTTCCAGAAGAAGGTGTAACCAGACCCCCGTTCTGTGAGTTGGCCCTCATCTGGGCGCCACGACTCACCGATGGCTGCTATGTCGATTTTATACCTAGCCAGTTATTTTGCCACAGGGCAGTTCTTCTTTCAGGACACGCATTTGTGCCAGTATGCAGAAGGGTCCTGACATTTCATGCAGCTACCATAAGAGGTTGTATGGTTTGTTTTTGTTTGGATCTGTGATATTGATTATGTTCTCTACAGCATAAGGATGACCTTACTGGGTGCGGTTGCCCAGTCAGGTTAGGTTTTTAGGCAGGGTATGTTAGGGCACCTTTTCTAGCCCCCTCCCCATGTAGAGGTGAGCAGAGTGGCTCCTCTGAAGGTACTGCTCAGTTGCACAGATAGGAACAGATTGCACTGCTGCCTAGATCCTAGTGCATAAACGGCCATTTTATCTGTGTCGACCATGTGCAGAGTTGTGACTAGAGTCTCCCGGCAGTCATCTCTGCATGTCCCCGTCGCCACTCGTCCGTCGCCATAGGACTTTTGGTGGGTATAAAGGGTTTTGATGATGATGATAGGTATGATGAGCTGGGTGATGGCTGTGTGTGAGTTGATTGATTTGCTGAGGCAGGAGTGCAGGCTGGAACCACACATCTTGGCTCTCTCTTTTCCAGATCTAGTGGTGCATGTGTTGCAAGGACTGGGGAAAGGGCGAGTTGCAATTAATTGCCGATAGCTCAGTTTGTTGGGTTTCTCATTAGTAGCCTGTCCATCTGGCATTGCCTTCGTCCGCCGGTGTAGTCGTTGTGTATCCCTGGTGGTCACCATTTCCGCCTACACCGCCATTGGGGTCTTGTTGGAGCTCTGTAATCATGTCTGCCTCATGCGGGGCTCCACCCCAGATTTTTCGTTCGTGGTTTACTCCCGAAGGCTTATACTTGCCAAGGTTACTCCGCAAGGCAGCGGGGCGTTGCTTGGTAGGCGCCAGGACATGTCCACATGCCAGTGGGCCTATGCGCCATCCCTCTGGAGCCCACTGCTACTCGGAAATCCCTTGCTGATCTAGCTTGGGAACACGAGGGACCCAGTTACCGTGTGTTGCCACAGGAGGCACAGAAAAAAGGGACACTGTCACGTGCCTGTAACTCTTAGGAACACACATGTCGTGTGGTATCTGTTTACGCCTCCACTCCACACAAGCTATTAATAACTTGTTATTTTTACTATTATTTTATTGTTTTTCTTAGTTACTTACGTTAATTGTATGTATATCTATGTATGTCATTAATAAGCATCATTTGTGTTACTCTGTTAAGTCAAACCAAGAGTAGCATTAATTAGTTATAGACTATTTGGGAACTGTCCTGGGTCACGTGAGCTAAGGCGCTTCTCACTCATATTCTGTGTGGCCAGAGACTCTCTCTCTAGTAAACCGTAGTATAGGCAGGACGTGTCCACACCCACTCTAGCAACGACACTTGCCCAGTACAGACATTCCTTGTTCAGTCATCTACAATACCCTAGTGGTATCTGGTAATTAGTGGCATGTTAAGTTAGGCCTAGGAAGGGATTCTGGTGTTAAGGAATCTCCTATTTGGTAGGAAATAACCAGTTGTTTGTGATTGCTGTATATATATTGTAATGTCTGTGTTTAATATAGCTAATGTTAAGTATTATTCATTTGATCTAACTCCTTAACGGTATATATTCACCCTTCCGGCATCATTCTTATTTTAATATACAATCACTTATTCCCTTAAATTCCATGGTTGCTAGACAGTACTCCTTTAAGAACATAAATTTAATTATTTAATTATCTTCCCATTTGTGACTCACTTACTCCAACGTATTCTTATTCATTCAAGTGCATTCAGTTGAGTCGGTTTTTGTGGGGATAATAATTGCCGTGTTCCCTGTTTGTTCCTTTATTTGATGATAACGTGGGGTAGGTTTCACTCCCCAGGTATAAAGGATATTGGGATCACGAGAAGTGGGGGCCTGTCTGGGAGTTAACCATTGTTGTGCCATATCAAGTGTTGTTCACTCCCCAGGTGTCGTTTCATCGCTAAGTATTTTTGGATGCAAGTTGCTGTGTTCACAGTGTTCATTTAATTATATTGCTCCTGTTTTATTGCTTTAGTTATTGATGAGTTAACCCTTATCTTTGTGTACCTCGTGTTTCGTTAATCCCTTGCTGTGTTTCACAGTTGATTGCATTTTAATATTATTGATTAGCTAGCTAGTTAGCTTAGCTGCCACAGTTACATTTTTTTTGCTACGATTTTGAGTTCAACATGTTTGACCTGGAAAGCTTTTTGGCTTCACCTTCAGCCGAAAGACTGAAGGGGCTTACTAAGGCAGAGTGGCAATCCCTCGCTCATCATTATGATTTAGAAGGCCGCTCTTCCATGAATAAGGCTAGGTTAGAAGAGGCTGTCCTCAACCACCTTGTTGACAGTGAAATCATAGCTTAACCGTCGGGAAATTCAGGGGAAATTGTTACACCAAGTAATTTGGCCTTACAAGTTGAACTCAAGAGGCTCGAGGTGGAGCTGGAAACTCTCAAACAACGAGGTTTGGCTCAAGGTAGTGATACTTCAACATTTAGTGTACACAAATGTCTCAACAGTGTTCCTAAATTTAATGAGGAAGAACCAGACAAGTTCTTCTCTCTTTTTGAGAAAATTACCCGACTTAACAAGTGGCCCGCTTCTCAATGGTCTCAACTTATTTATAGATCTTTCACTGGTAAGGCATTAGTTGTGTTTTCTGCCCTCTCTGAGGATCAATGTCTAGACTATGCCCTTGTTAAGTCTGCGGTTTTGAATAGTTATAAACTTGTTCCTGAAGCCTACCGGCAACAGTTCCGAAACTGCTGGAAGACTGACAAACAAACATTTGTGGAGTTCTTCAGGCAGAAACAGGTCCTTTGTCGGAGGTGGATTGAAAGTGAGTCTGCCCATGTAGAACATGGCAAGCTTGTTGAGCTAATCCTGCTTGAGGATGTTAGAAAATGTATCCCAGGCGACATTCGAGCAGACTTGGATCAGAGAGGTATCCATACCCTGGCTGATGCTGGTCCAGTGGCTGACCATTATTCCTTAACTAATAGAAATGTAAATTCCAGGTCTTATGCTCCCATGTCCCAGTCCTTCACTTCCTTCAAGCGGCCTACACCAACATCTACACCGGGGTCCCTGCCTCTTGTCATACCGACCCGACCCTCAGGTTCTGCACCATCTACCCCAGGTGAGCCCATGGTCCATGGGATAGGTGGATCTTGAGAGAAACTTTGGTTATAGGTACTGTAAAAAGCCAGGACATGTCATCAGCGACTGTCTCAAGTTAAAGAAAAGAAATTCCTCTCACCAAGGATCCCCCGCTCTTTTGGTCAGGGTGGCCGAGCAATCGGAGAAATTATTGGAGCCCTGTGTCACTGCCCTCAGTCAGACTGTTGCCCTGGATGCTTCCTTCTTTCCTATGATATCAACCTTTGAACCATTTTGTTCCCCTGGTTCCTTAGCTCTGGATCAATTCAGTCACCCCACTTCTGTTAAACTCTTTCGAGACACAGGCTCAGCCTTATCTCTTGTTACAAAAGAAGCTGCTCCATTCCTGGATTCATGCTATACTGGTAGCTGGGTGTTTGTGAACGGTTTGACCGGTGGGTCGCGTATTCCCCTTTGCCAAGTGTACCTGCGGTCATCCATAAAGTCAGGCTATGTTACGTTAGGAGTAGTAGATAGCTTACCTGTAGAAGGGGTCTCTCTATTGATAGGAAATGACCTCATTGGGGACATGATGTTCCCTAATGTTATGGTCTCATCTTGTTCCACTGCCGAGAATAATACTATGCAGTTAGAAGTAGACTTTCCAGGGTTGTTCCCTGCGTGTGCTGTGACCCGTAGCATGAGCCGCAGTACAGAGGTAGAAGAGACTAGTGAAGTTGATGGAGTTTCCCTCCTGGACTGTGAGAACCCCGAGGATAATCTTATCCAGCCGGACCATACTGATCTTGGTCTCAGTAAATTTTTTGAGGGCTCCCCACAACCAGATAACCTCCAGATTACTTCTGATGGAGATAGGAACCCAGATATCACTAGTTTTGGTTCCTCTCCCTTCACTAGGAGTAAAGTTATTGAGCTACAAGCAGGGGATCCTGAGCTAGTAGGTTTTCTCAATAGGTCAGTTACTGAGTCAGAAGCTGAGCAAGAATCAAATTGCTACTCCACTAGGTCTGGGATATTAATGCGGAAGTTCCATCCCTACAATTCTCCTGCCAATCACCCTTGGTTTGTTCATCATCAAGTTGTTATTCCCAAACCTTTGCGGCAGGACGTACTTAGTATAGCTCATGATGGGGTGGGTGGTCATTTAGGGGTTAGAAAGACCTATGGAAAAATTTTATCCCAGTTCTTTTTGCCTAGGATGAAGAAAGACGTCAGCTCTTACTGTCGCACTTGCCATGATTGTCAGGTAGCGGGGAAACCGAACCCCAGTATCAAACCATTCCCTGTGCAGCCTATCCCAGTCATTGAAGAACCCTTTAGTAAGGTGGTCATAGACTGTGTCGGTCCCTTACCTAACACCCCTCGTGGTCATCAGTTCTTGCTAACCATTATTAATTGTGCAACCCGTTATCCTGAAGCCATTCCCTTGCGCCGCATCACAGCGAAGAATGTTATCAAAGCCTTAACCCACTTCTTCACTCAAGTAGGCCTTCCTACAGTGGTGCAGTCAGATCAGGGTTCCAATTTTACTTCCCGGTTGTTTAATCAGGTAATGCAAACCCTGGGAGTCCAGCAGTCGAGGTCTTCGGCCTATCACCCTCAGTCACAGGGGGTGGTAGAGAGGTTTCACCAAAAACTAAAACTCATGTTGCGCACCTTCTGTCTGGAGACTGGGAAGGATTGGGACGAGGGAGTTGACCTGCTTTTGTTTGCTGTTCGGGACAGTAAACAAGAGTCGCTAGGATTCTCGCCCTTCCAGCTCGTCTATGGACATGTGGCGCGAGGGCCTCTTAAGGTGTTAAAAGAGTGTTGGTTGAGTGACGAGAGGGCGAAACCCTTAGCTTCATATGTGGTCCAATTCAAGAAGAAGTTGCGTCTGGTTATAGAACTTGCCCAGTCCATCTTAAGGTGTACTCAGGTGAGAATGAAACTGCATTTGATAAGGCTCATCAGGCAAAACCTAGAGAATTCCAAGTAGGGGAGCAGGTGTTGGCCTTCCTGCCCTTACATGATCACCCTTTTAAATCCAAATACAGTGGTCCATATGAAGTACTAGAAAAACAGGGGGCCGTGAATTATGTAATTAGCACCCCCGAACGGCGTAAGAAAAAACGCCTTATCCATGTCAATCTTTTAAAGTCGTATCATGTTCGTGACGAAACCCTGGGAAAACCAGTTGCTTGTGTTGATCAATCCTTGCCAACTTGTATCATTGTGCCAGAGTGTAAGGATGATAAAGATCAGTGTTTTTCTGAAATAATGAATGGGTCTAGTGTAAAAGTGGAAAACTCGACTATCTCGGAGGACCCCAGTGCTAAGTTGTGCCATCTCTCTAGTGACCAAGCCAATAATATAAAGTCTCTATTACAGGAGTATCTTATTATAATTGGTGATCACCCACACTCCTGTTCGGTGCTGGAGCATGACGTTGAGACCAGGGGAGCCAAGCCAATCCGACAGCGTCCCTACCGTCTTAATGCCTTCAAGCGGGAGTATGTGCGAGCCGAGGTGCAGCGTCTTGAAGAGCTGGGCCTCATGGAGCCCAGCATCAGTCCATGGGCATCCCCTGTTGTTCTAGTTCCAAAGCAGAATGGGTCAATGCGGCTGTGTGTGGATTATCGCAAGGTGAATGCTGTCACTGAACCAGACGGTTATCCCTTGCCACGCATCGACGACGTGATCGACGATCTTGGACAGGCAAGGTACGTGACCAAGTTGGATCTCCTCCAGGGCTACTACCAGATAAGACTGACTGAACGCTCCAGGGCCATCTCTGCTTTTGTCACTCCTGAGGGGTTGTACCAATTCACAGTCCTTCTGTTTGGTATGTGGATCGCCCCTGCAACCTTTCAACGCCTCATGAATTACATCACGTCTGGTCTGGAAGGTGTCTGCTGTTACCTACACGACCTCATCATCTTCAGCAGTTCCTAGGAAGATCACATGAGTCGTCTACAAGCCCTCTTCTCCGTACTGGCTGCAAGCAAGCTGACGGTGAACCTCGTCAAAAGTGAGTTCGGCCATGCCCACGTCCCTTTCTTGGGACACCTGGTCGGACAAGGGGAAGTCCAGCCTATAGCAGCCAAAATTGAGGCAATTCAACAGTATCCAGTGCCAGGCAATAAGAAGAGTGTGACGAGGTTGCCGAGTATGGCGGGGTACTACCGTCGTTTTTGCCCAAACTTCTCCTCTGTTGTCTCTCCCATGACTGACCTGCTGAGTGGTAAGAAAATCTTCAAGTGGACTACGGCTTGCCGGGAATCTTTTGAGAATCTATAATCCCTGCTGGCAAATGCTCCTGTACTACTTGCCCCTGACCTCCAGAAACAGTTCACTCTCCATGTCGACGCCAGTGAAACTGGCGCCGGTGCTGTGCTTCTGCAAGAGGGTGAGAGTGATCAAGTGCTTCATCCACTGTGTTATTCTTCAAGAAAATTTAACAATTATCAAAACACTATGCCACCATTGAAAAGGAGGCTTTATCACTGATCATGGCACTAGAAAATTTCAAAGTATATGTTGCAAGCACTGCTTATCCCGTTCAAGTGTTCACTGATCATAACTCACCTACTTTTGTTGACAGGATGAAACATACCAACCAAAGACTTTTGAGGTGGGTTCTATCACTTCAGCCCTATAACTTGAACATTTCCCATATCCGTGGAAAAAAACCGTGTTGGCTGATGCACTTTCTCGAGTCTGATTATCTAGAAACTATGTCTGTACGTAAATTATTTCTTTGTTTTATTCTGTCATTGAGTACCTTGTGTATATATTATGAATTATTTTGCTTCATATTGATTTAAACTGATTGTGTTTGTTATTACTTTCACTTTGTAGATGTATATCCATTTTCGCTTCCAGTTAGTTGTAAGCTCACTTTTTTGGGGGAGGTGTCACGTGCCTGTTACTCTTAGGAACACCCATGTCGTGTGGTCTCTGTTTACGCCTCCACTCCACACAAGCTATTAATACCTTGTTATTTTTACTATTATCTTATTGTTGTTCTTAGTTACTTAGTTTAATTGTATATCTATGTATGTCATTAATATGCATCATTTGTGTTACTCTGTTAAGTCAAACCAAGAGTAGTATTAATTAGTTATAGACTATTTAGCAACTCTCCTGAGTCACGTGAGCTAAGACACTTCTCACTCATATTTTGTGTGGCCAGAGACTCTCTCTCTAATATACCGTGGTATAGGCAGGACGTGTCCACACCGACTCTAGCCTCGACACTTGCCCAGTACAGACGTGCCTTGTTCAGTCATCTACAATACCCTAGTGGTATCTGGTAATTAGTGGCATGTTAAGTTAGGCCTAGGAAGGGATCTTGGTGTTAATGAATCCCCTATTTGGTAGGAAATTACCAGTTGGTTGTGATTGCTGTGTATATATTGTAATGTCTGTGTTTAATATAGTTAATGTTAAGTAGTATTCATTTGATCTAACTCCTTAGCGGTATATTTTCACCCTTCCGGCTTCACTCTTATTTTAATATACAATCACTTATTCCCTTAAATTCCATGGTTGCTGGACAGTACTCCTTTAAGAACAAAAATTGAATTATTTAATTATCTTCCAATTTGCGACTCACTTACTCCAACTTATTCTTATTTATTCAAGTACATTCAGTTGAGGCGGTTTTTGTATGGATAATTATTGCCGTGTTCCCTGTTTGTTCCTTTATTTGATGATAACTTGGGGTAGGTTTCACTCCCCAGATATAAAGGATATTGGGATCACCACAGACACAATGGAGCACCTTAGCTTTCGTCTTTATTTAAGACATCTTCAGAGGCAACTGAATTACAAGGACTGAGAGAGGTTGAAAATCGTCGATGGCATCCTGGCGTACGACTGCTCTTACCGCAAACATCTAACCCATGAAATTTCTCTCCTGCAGCGGTGCAACAAGTTTGGAATAACTTTGATCGCTAAGAAGTTTCGCTTTGCTGCGTCCAGTGTAGAGAACTGCGGCTACTTGATCTCGAGACAAGGATATATCGTGACGATAAAAAGGTAAGACTGATCTCCAATTTTCCTCTACCAAAGAATATCACCGACCTCCAGTCGTTCATGGGACTCTCCAACCAACTAGGAGGCTCTTACTCTGTTGTCGCTGCTGCCGCACACCCCCTAAGGGATCTTCTCAAGCCTCTCAATATCTGGTGCTGGACGTCTCAAAATGACATGGTTTTTGAGGAAGTTAAGCGAGTGTTGGTCTCACCACCTGTCTTTGCGCATTTCGATCCACCGTTACCCACCATACTGGATACTGACTCATCCAAGATGCATGGCCTCGGGTTCGTCTTGCAGCAGCGGCATGGGGAGGAATGGAGGCTCACGCATTACGGGTCAAAATTTTTCACTGACGCAGAATCAACGTATGCAGTTGTGGAGATGGAGTTGGCGGCTGTACTGTGCTGCGTCCGGAAGTGTGGCACCTACCACTGGGCTACCACATTTCGACTTAGTTGTGGATCATCGTCCCCTGGTGCCTACAAGTATTCTCAACAGGAAGCTCCTCAGTGAGATCGAGAATCCGAGGCTGCAGCGTATGCGTGGGAAGCTCTGTATCTACAGCTTCACAGCCCGTTGGCAAAAGGACAAGTTTCATTGCATTCCTGATGCTCTCTCTCGTGCGCCACTCCAGGATCCATCCGCGGAGGACGACGTCCTGGGGCCGGAAGATGAGGACCCTCTACATGCTGCCGTAGTGTCTGCGCTCACTGCAGTCTGCGAGGAGGGCACCTGACTGGAACCGTTATAAGACCAGCCGCTAGTTAAGGTGCGCTCTGCTGCCGCCCGGGATGCAGAGTACATCGCCCTGCGTGATGTCATCATGAGAGGATTGCCAGAGCATCGTCAGGATTTGGAACATGCGTTACGACCTTACTGGGGCGTTTGCAGCATGCTCGCTGTGGACGACGGCATCTTTGTGTATGGTTCACGACTCTTGATTCCTTACAACCTTCGACGTGAGACACTGGAGAGGCTGCATGGCGGGCACCAGGGAGTGGATAGGACGAAGAGACGTGTTCGGCAGACTGTATACTGGCCATTGATCGTCCATGACATACAAAATGCAGTTTCATCCTGTTCCCTGTGCTGACCACTCTTACCTAGCCATCAGAATGAACCGTTATGGCAAGATGACGATCCCCCAAGCCGTGTATTTGAATCAGTGTTTGCAGATTACTTCCACGTGGCCGGCCGTACCTTCCTCGTCTACGTCGACCGCCTGTCTGGGTGGCCGTACTTATCTTCCTGCCCTAGAACACCGTCTGCAGCCCATTTGGTATGTGTCCTGCGATCTGTATTTGCAGATACTGGCGTGCCTGTTGCCATGAGGACAAATGGGGGTCCGCAGTTCACCTCGTCGACACTCCGCCGTTTCCTGGCTAGGAGGGGGGTGGAACACCGTATCACGTCCCCATGCAGCCCATGCGCAATGAGCATGCAGAGGCGGCTGTTAAGGTCGTGAAGAAGTTAATCTACACCACCACAAGGAATGGCAGACTGGACGAGGATGACTTTGCGCGTTGGCTACTGAAATTGAGGAATACCCCGCGTGCTGACGGGAGGTCACCTGCCTAGGTCTTGTTTGGGCATCCGCTATGATCATCTGTTCCTGCACATCATCGAGCATTCGCGGCAAAGTGGCAACGTGCGGCAAACGAATGTGACAGTGAAGCTGTACATCTGCATCGACAGGCCAAGGAGCGACACGATGCTTTAGCTTGCCACTCCCCAAACTGCAGCTCGGGTCATATGTGGATGTGCAAGACCACACATCAGGACGGTGGGGACGGTTGGGTGTCATTGTCGGCATCGGATACAGGCGAGACTATCTGGTGAAGATGGGCAGCGGCCGCACCCTGTGGAGGAATCGCAAGGTTCTCCGCCCTCATCGTCCCCTGATGTCAATGCGTGTCACTGCTTCCAAACAACCACCAGCGGAGGCTGAGCGTCCATCAACTGGTGCTGGCCAACACCGCGCTACTGTGACAGTGCATCCAGACAGTCCTGGGGTACCTGCCTCACCAGCCATCCCCTTCCGTTCTGGACGACAGCGACGGGAGCCACGGTACCTGACGATACGTTGGGACTCTTAAGGCGACAGAGATTCTTACGTCACCCCTGACGTCTTGGGGAGGAGGTGTGTGATGTCAGCTGGGTGTACGTGCGTGTTTGTGTGTATCAATATTGTTCCAGTACGAGTGCTGTCCTCTTGTGGTCTCCGTGCGAATGAGTTGTGAATGAGATAGTCTCATACTTCATTGTACTATAGTGAATGAGACAGTTTCCATTCCTTATATGTATTGTAGTGGTTGACGTGTTTCTTAAATAATATACAGTACTCATTCTGAATCCTGCCGTCACCAGTACAAGTTCCTCAACAAAGCAATTATTCAAGTACTTTGTTTCCCTTTTTACTGTGTGATTTTATCAAGAATTATCTTATCCACGTTTCCATTGTGGATCGACATGAAAAAAAAAAAAAAAAAAAAAAATATATATATATATATATATATATATATATATATATATATATATATATATATATATATATATATATATATAATCAACGACCTCACCAGCAAGGAATCGAACCCTCGACCTACTGGGTGTGACTAGGGAGCGCTTACCGGCTAGGCCACAGCCGGTAAGCGCTCCCTAGTCACACCCAGTAGGTCGAGGGTTCGATTCCTTGCTGGTGAGGTCGTTGATTGTATGTTCAAAGTCCGCGTGTTAAATGGACTAAAAATGA
The DNA here is from genome assembly GCA_958450375.1 of Homarus gammarus. Taxonomy (NCBI): domain Eukaryota; kingdom Metazoa; phylum Arthropoda; class Malacostraca; order Decapoda; family Nephropidae; genus Homarus; species Homarus gammarus. The sequence goes on from CAUDMG010002025.1 coordinate 56,882, forward strand.
AATATATATATATATATATATATATATATATATATATATGTATATATATATATATATATATATATATATATATATATATATATATATATACATATACACACTAGCGGAATCGCCGCCCTCCGGGCGGCTCTTTCGCTAGGCCACAGTAGGACACGCCACCCTCTGGGAGGCTCCACATTGTCTCACTGTAGTGCATTAAGGTAGACCACATTTTTGGTTTTGCCATTAGCAGCAAGTATTTACAGATTTTTGCCAGTTCTCAATCTGGAGCATCCAACATAGAACTGTCCATGAGAGAAGCAAGGAAACACCAGGTTTAAGCCAACCATCTTTAGGGACTGTCCCTGTCTTTTGTAGATGGTCATGGCAAAGCTCACTTTAACCGGGAACTGAAGTCGCTTGAACTCAAATGGCAGGTCCGGGAAGATGAGAGGTATCATTGGTATAAAAAGTCCTCTCCTTTAGCTTTTCCTGTCAGTATTGTAGCTTCCAGTACATATGGCATTATGTTCTTCACCACTAGTCTTGTGCCATTCCACAGGATTGGTGTTTCAAAATTTCTTAAGAGCATTATAAGAGCTCTAATCTTGAGAGGTAGGTGGTGAGGAGGCATTCCAGCGGGCTCCAAAGAGTAGAGTAGAGTCATTTTGATTTCAGCCACTGTTTCATTCTTTGGTGCCAGAATTGCGCGTTCACGCAGCCACTTGTGATCCTTGTAGTGGTGGATTATGTTTAGGTAGACCATGTTAGTGAGATCAGTTGAGGACTTTACAACATTTCAACATCCCTGAGGAATGATTATTTGTCCTTCTGAATCAACAGGGAAAGTTCCATTCCCAATCTGTAGTAGAAGGTTTGCAAACTGTCCAGCAACCTGATCTCCTTGTAGATGTACTCTCATGTTTGTGGATAAGGTGAGTGTCTGGACACTTCTCCAAAGGTATGATGCCTTGAGGCATGCATTCAGTTCATCAGCTGGAGTGCTTCGAGGTAATGACAGGTAGGGTCTGGCGAAAGTCTCCTGCAATGATGATTGTAATGCCACCAATGAGCTGGTCATTTTCTCGTATGTCTTGCAAGGTCCTGTCCAATGCTTCAAACGCTAACTTGTGAGACATAGTGCATTCATCCCAGACTATGAGGCTGCATTTTTCCAAGAGTTTTACCTTTGTCGATCCTTTTTTGATGTTGCACACTAGATTCTCATTGTGAGCGAGGTTCAGTGGCAGTTTAAAAGTTGAGTGTGCAGTACGTCCTCATTCTAATAGTGTTGCATCAATGCCTGAGGATGCCACAGCAAGAGCAATTTTCCCCTGATGACGTACTTTGGCAAACAGAAGGTTCATCAGGAATGTTTTTCCTGTCCCGACAGGTGCATCGAGAAAGATCATATCTCCCTGCTCCGCTTTTATCGCTTGCAAGATCTGTTCATAAGCACTTGCTTGATCAGGCACCAGGTGAGGCTAATTTTCTTCAAGAAAATTCACCAGACCTTCAATTGAGTAGTCTGTCTCTCTGAGCAACTCCCTGTTTGCAACTACTGGTTCTTCTCAGTTTGGGGAATGCAATCCAAAATCAGTCAGTTTTTTTCCGCATAGCTCCATCACTTTGTCTTCCAGCATGACGAGAGCCCTGTTGAACATGACATCCATGAACTCAATCTCTTGACCAGGATGTTCTCTTCTTGCTTGATGAAGCAGATCCTCTGAAAGACTTTCTTGGTGGTTTTTCCAGAGCTGGCTTGGGTTGGAAAGTACACATGTAGCAATCAAGATGGCAAACAGGTTCCTCATTCTCATTGGCGATTGAGTAGCTGCTGCCTCTTCTAATGTGTCATTCCAGTGACCATCATCTTCCAGTAGGCCAAGGAGATTGTACGCTTCCTGATAGGTTCTGCAGACTTGTCCATTCACTGTCTTGAATGCTGCATATGATGTTGGGCCACGGATGTGGTGCAAAAGTAGTCTCAAACAATAGCATTCAAAGTTGTTGGGGTAAACCGTGTAGACACGTACTAAAGCATTGCCTGGATATCTTTCAACATCGGATCCTTGAGCTCTTCTCTGGAACTTTTTCATTGAAGCCTGCCATATGTAGAACTTGGGTACGTCAACATAAAGGAGTATTTGAGCAAACTCATCTTCCTGTGAAAACTTGAAGAATGCAGTGAGGGTCGTATCAGCAGGATTTGCCATTTGATTTTGGAGGGACTCTTCTGTGAAGTAAACTCTTTGTCCATTTTCCAGGTGAACAGCCAGATGAACCACTGTTGGACATCGTTCGTGTATGGGAAAATAAAAAATTCTCCATAGGGCTTCATTGTTGCATATATAACGGCCTTGGTGAAACTGTGTCACGTCATCAAAATTTCCATCCTTTTCCAAAGCAAAGATCGCTTGGTCAGAGCCTTTGTTGACGTATTTGCAGACATACTTGATGGACTTTACTGACTTGCAGAACTCCACATTGATGTGCGCATTGAATGCTTTACACAAAAGAGGATTGTAGGGGACCACCCATTTGTTGTGTAATGTCTGGTATCAGCAAAGGGCTGTGTATGTATATTATGTATGCTGGATTATATATCATGTATGTATATTATGTATGTGCTCCATTTATGTATTATTTATTCAGCCTAGCTAGCAGCGTGTGGCAATGTTATTACCATATCCCACACGCTTAATTAATGTGCCTGGCGACGTATGGAAGCTGCTAATGTATCACTTGCCATACGTCGCCTATAGCAGTTGACCGGGAGCCTAGTCAAGAGAGAGTGCTGCTCTCCTTTGTGTACATACTCTTATCCAGTAAACCGAACCTACAAAACTATACAGGTGTTTGTGTTCTCTCCTGTATATAGAACTTATTATTCAGAACCTAAGAGGCTGAATGTTGTCCCCAGTTTCAGTGCTGGGCAACCACCCTCAACCTAGAGCTAAGTATCTTTATGTTTGTTAGATCACTACGAGAATCAAACTTCTCGCTATACATGGATGCTCTGGCTGAACTGTGTCAGTGGTTCTTCGCCTTGGATCATACTCATTATTATCGGTGGGTCCCAGTCCACCTGAAGGACATGACAGAGTTCTCGGATAAGCATCCTGATGCGACTGCAAAGTTTCAAGCTGGACATTTCACTACAAATAAGACAGCCTACCGTTTTTTTGCAATGGCACTAGACCAGGCCCATGAGCAGAACAATGCCTGCATCAAAGGTGATGGTGGTGCAGTCGGTTTGACTGGAAACCCTAGTGCACTTCGACGATGGATGGTTGCAGGTCCAGAAGTAGCACAGGTTATTGCTGAATTTGAATCATCGCAGAAAGCTGAGCAAATCAACACGACGCAGGACAAGTTTTTTTAGGATGTGAGAGCACTTACACTTGTCATGGAAGAAATGGGAAACCCATTTGAAGAAGAAAGTGCTGACCTAATGGTTCTTCATACAAAGGAAATCTTGTGTCCAGAAGCCGTGAAGAGTGTGCAAAATGTTGTCAAGCTTGGACGAGAACAATTCCATTCATATGTAAGAGAACGCCTTGAAAACAAGTCTAAGCCTATTGGTGACACTATTTAGCTCAACAAGCTAACACCATTCAGTTCTATGAAATCAAAGTCTCCAACTAGGAGTAAGCAGCAACTAGCCTTCGCAAAGGCGACTGTGGACTCTTCTCCAGGCTCTACATAGCCTGTCAAACAAGAGAGGGTGATTTGGACGAATTCGTCAAGCATGAAAACCTGGCCTATCCACCAGCACTCTTCAGTAATGGGAAACTCCGCTTCAGTAAGAAGGCCGAGTTACTCACACCCCTTGAACAGCTTGCTGACAAGATCACTGACGCTCCACATGTCACCTCAATTATACTCGATGGACCTGCCGTTGTGGAAATGTTGATGCCAGGAGGCAGTAGGACATTTCAAGAATACAGCACAGCTGTATTCATTCCCTATATTGAATCACAGCTCGAATATCGATCTCGACTTAACCTGGTATGGGATTGCTGCCTGAATTCTGGGAGCCTAAAAGTAACAGTAAGATGCAACCGTGGCAAGGGCATTCGAAGACGCGTCACCCCCTCTGGTCCTCTACCTAGCAACTGGCAAAACTTTCTTCGCAACAGTGACAACAAAGAGGAACTCTTCAGTTTCCTGTCAAACAAGTTATGCAGTTGGCTATCAAAGAAAGTAAACAGCTGTTTGTCACAGACAAGAAACAGGTACTCACTATTCCACCCCGGAAGGACACTGCCAACTTGGCACCATGCAACCACGAAGAGGCCGACACTAGGATGATGGTTCATGCAGCTGGTGCCTTGGAATGTGGTCATCGGCGAATACTCATTCGTAACGTCGATACAGATATTGTCATCCTTGCAGTTGCTCTAGCGAATGAACGGAGTGAGGTACTAGATGAACTATGGCTTACTTTTGGCCCAGGAAAGAATCGACGTTACATAGCAGCACATCAGATTGCAAAGGCCCTTTGACCTGAGAAGTCGAGAGCTCTTCCAGTGTTTCACGCAATAACGGGCTACGACACGGTATCTGTCTTTGCAGGTCATAGCAAGAAGGCAGCCTGGGCCACATGGAATGCATTTCCGGAAGTGACAACCGCCTTCCTCAGTCTGGCTTCCACTCCAAGTGAGCTGCCTGATGGTGTCCTGTCGATACTGGAGAGATTCATCGTGCTGTTCTATTACCGTACGAGCACACGCTGTGAAGTGAACGTGCTGAGAAAGAAACTGTTTTCAAGAAAATCAAGATCACTGGAGGATCTCCCACCAACACTAGCAGCTCTGGAGCAGCACATAAAGGGAGCTGCTTATCAGGCTGGATATATCTGGGGACAGGCCGCAATAGCGCTTGTCAGTCTGCCATCACCATGGGGTTGGATGAAAGTCGGGTGATGAGCTGGAACCACTCTGGACCACACTCTCTGAAGTGTCAAAGTCATGCCCCGAGCTCATCTCTTGCGGTTGCAGAAAACACTGCGGTGGCAAGTGTAGGTGCAAAAAAAGCTGCACTTAAATGCACTGGACTTTGTGCATGTGAAGGTGACTGTTAAGGCCAAATATCTACAGAGATTCGGCCTCAATAGCCGAATGTTTAGAAATTTTTTTTAAGTTTTGGGAGTTTGGAAAATTTGTATGTTAATTTTCCAGTGTAATACTTTTACTTGTCTTTTTCATTATAATAAATTTCTAAAACTATCACAAATGATTTTCGTAACCAGGATTATGTATATTGATGCATTGGAATGAAATATGCAACCATAAAAACAGAAATACATAGTTTAGAGTATCCTGAACGGCGGCCATCTTGAAATTCAATATGGCGCCCACAGAGTTTGAGTTTCTAGTGGTTCCATATCTGAAAATATTCACCATGTATTACTCTATATCTGTGCCAAAGTTAATGCTTTCACCATAAAATGCACAATTGCTTGGCAATGCCGCTGTACTATTAACGGTGTATGTAAGTTCCACTACAACGGTACAGCAAAGTAGATTTTCTTAGCATTAAACTGTTATTATTTTATTGCCTAATCATCACTACATATAACACCACCCATCATCACTACATATAACACCATCCATCATCACTACATATAACATCGTCATCCATCATCACTACATATAACACCATCCATCATCACTACATATAACACCATCCATCATCACTACATATAACATCGTCTTCCATCATCACTACATATAACACCATCCATCATCATTACATATAACACCATCCATCATCACTACAGATCGGTAAAGTAGTTTCCGAGATTCTCTTGCGGACACACACACAAACACAAAAACAAAGACACAGAAATACTTCTTTGTTACATATATATGTAACCGGTCGGAATTTACTGGACTATAATTTCTCACTTGACTTGGGGTTTATTTAAAATTAATAGATGGTAATGGCAGTGGAAGCGCCCCTTTGAGAAAAAAATCCCGAACCAGCACAAGAACACTTAAATCTACTAAACAAAATAAATTGTCCGTGGCCCGTGGAAGGATAGCGTCTGTGATTGGGATGAATGAGACACACTGTTAAATTTAGACACTTATATTCCCTCCAACACTACAAACACAATCAACTAATGGTACACCAATATGCGCACCTCTTAACTTAAACTTAAAACACTACTCTGGGGAATAATAGTTATACATGATATAGAAATTATTAGAAACTCAGGCAACAATAAATTTGGAGTATTAAGAAATGTTGCTTGCACAATGAACCGGCCTTAAGGGCTCTCACAAAATAATATCAGTCCCTGAGGAAATGGTAATAAAATAAGAAATTAAATACTCTACAATGAATAGGCCTTAAGGGCTTTCAGCAAAATAATATCAGTCACTGAAGGAAATGGTAATAAAATTTAAGAAATTAAATACTCTACAATGAATAGGCCTTAAGGGCTTTCAGCAAAATAATATCAGTCACTGAGGAAATGGTAATAAAATTTAAGAAATTAAATACTCTACAATGAATAGGCCTTAAGGGCACTCAACAAAATTATAGCACCCCAACAGATGCACACTTCCTAACTTAACCTAACCACTACTCTGGGGAACAAGGTTATACCTGAGATCAGAATTATGAAGAACAATTAGAGGCATTAAAAGAATCGGATCACAGTATCACTCCGGTTCCACTTGATGGCACAAACATTCAAAACAATATTATCAAAATTATCTAGAAACTATTAAACTACACCCGTCAGGAAAATATCAGTCTGCGGAATGGTGTTAACTACACCCGTAATAAAGGAGGGAAAATGTTCCTCTAGGTATCTCCTAGAGACCAAGACTCACGGTCTCAGTGTGTGACCATTAGTCTACTCAGATAGCCTCAGTGTACTCCAGTGCGTCCATAAAGCGGAAGGGAGTGAGCCAATCAGACCTTGTACAGTTGAGAGAAGCTTTAGCTTCCCGTTAGCAAGAGGGTTTCACTAGCAGCTCGGGACATGTGGTGTTGTGAGCCGACGTCAGCTGGGCACCCAGACGGCTAGATTCCCTCAAGAGATCCTTTGGTACCCCGCTAAACAGTGACAGGCCTACTCTGATCGGTCCAATGGCGACAATCGCCACCCTCAATCATCAACGGCAGTCTCAAACGGCAGTCAAGCTCTCGCAGTCAAACTCCGGTCAACTCCAGTCAAGTGGGTTCTGACGGAAACCCTGAAATGAACTCGCTGTTAGCTCTAGTTTACTTTATCACTGCCGTATCTAACCCTGTCTGAGATCGAATGAGACTTACTTGTTATACTGCAAATATGCAACACAGGTGACTAGGCCATGTGACTATTTCTGGGACAGACGCGAGGGACGTCTTGTTTGTGTGAGTGCTCTCCGGGACTGGGAGAGAGGCAGCGTCGCGTCCTCTCAAGGCGTCAGCTTAGGTCTACGTGACATATTTTCCGCCTAACTAATAACTCCTTGGGACACCCATAACATTATTCAGACTGCTAAACGATCTATAATAATTTAAAATTCAATAATAATCCCTTACTTCATGAACTGCATCATTATTAAATCGGTAAACTACATTTAATATCATATAGGCCTAGTTCCACCATCTCTCGCTATGAGCAGGAAGCGCTCTCTCCCCTCAGATGACCTTGAACGCTCAGTATCGCTAATGGCGGGGCATTTGAAATTACTCTGAAATTTCTGAATATTACAATCGACCCCCCTAAAAAAGGACAGCACTGTCCTCATGTGCTGAGAAAACATACATACGACCCCCCTAAAATTTTGTTCTAAGAAACTGCATCTTACCCCTTTTGCTAAACGCAGCATTCCCGTCTTCTCTTCTCTCCTTTTCTCTCCCGCTAACACTCGACCCCCCTAAAAGAAAAACAGCACTGCCCTCATGTGCTGAGAGAACAACTTAGAACCCACTTTCAACTCTGTACTATTCCACTCGCAGCTAGCAACTCCATTTCTTCCTAGCCCAACTCAAACCAACCAGAACATCACGCTCCCCTTTTGCCTGGCCCTTAACTAGAGAACCAGTGTCAAACTTAATACCAGCCCAAAACAAACAGGCTCTCCTTTGGCCTGGCCCTTGAACTAAGAGGATCCAGTGTCAAAAAAATACACAGTCCAAAACAAACATGCTCTCCTTTTGCCTGGCCCTTGAACTAAGAGGAACCAGTGTCAAAACAATACTCAGTCCCAAACAAACATGCTCTCCTTTTGCCTGGCCCTTGAGCTAAGAGGAACCAGTGTCACAAAAAATACACAGTCCAAAACAAACATGCTCTCCTTTTGCCTGGCCCTTGAACTAAGAGGAACCAGTGTCACAAAAAATACCCAGTCCTAAACAAACATGCTCTCCTTTTGCCTGGCCCTTGAGCTAAGAGGAACCAGTGTCAAAAAAATACTCAGTCCACGTCTCCGAACCTCATGCCGGCAGACCAACCCTCTGACAATGTACCAGTCCATATTAGTGAGGCCCTGGACATTACAACCGTACTCTCAATCCCGCTCATGACAGCAACTCAATCCCGCTCATGACAGCAACCACTACTCAACGCACATCTCTGACCTAACCATCTCTCCAATCCCCCCTGCCCTACTCACAACTCCCCCAACTCACCCTCGACAACCTGCCCCTTCTCATTACCCTGCAACCTAAACTGTAATTTGTCGGCTTCGTCTTTCAGTTGCAGGCTCGATCGACCTCTCTGAACTACTTCTCTTCATCTTCCTCATCTGGAGTGGGGGCTCCTCGTCTTCCTCCTCAGATTCATCCATCGCTGGGTCTCCCGGATGCCTTGGGGTTGGAGCAGCCTTCAAGTTGCTCCGGTTTTCCACTCTCGCTTCCAGGTCTTCTTCCCCACTGGGCTCAATGCGATATAAACCAGGCCTTGGATTTAGGACCTCAACAATGTGCCATCTCGTATCAAACCAATGGTTTTGCAGCTTACACCGGCCTATTTTTACATTGTTCCTCAGCAAAACCTCCTGGCCCACTTCCCAGCTACTCTCGTGGGCTTTCTCTTCTCTTTTTCTTCTATTTATTTCCTTACGTCTCCGAACATTGATCTCCACTGCTTCCTGCAATCTTCGTTGCCGGTCTCTAATCACCATCACCCACTCATCTACCGGCTCTGGGTCTACTTCTGGCCTAAGGTCAAACGGCAGGTTTGATTCTCTCCCGTAAAACAACAGCAATGGGGAAAACCCTGTCGTGGCATGCGGAGTCGCGTTATATTGTGACACCACTGCCGGCAGATGCTCTGGCCACCTATTCTTTTCCTCTGCCTCGAGGGTGGCCAGCAGACCGTGCAGGGTTCGATTGAACCGTTCCACCATACCATTTCCCTGTGGGTGATATGCTGACGTCCTTATTTTCTTCACCCCAAAGGTGGCACAAGTTTGTCGGACCAATGCACTGCCAAAATTCCTTCCCTGATCGGTCAACAGTCGCTCAGGTGCACCCACTGCCAGGAAGATTCGATTCATCAGGATCTTTGCAATCGTTGAGGCTTTCTGGTCTTTGGTGGGAAAGGCCCAAGTGTAACGACTGTATATGTCAACCATTATCAGGACATTCTCCAATCCTTGCCGCTTGTCCAGCAAGGTGAAATCTGCGGCCAGTGTCTCTAATGGTTTGGCAGCTTCAATCGTCCCTACATGCAGTTGGGGTTTCGGCACTTCATCTTTTGCTACTCCACACCTCTCGCAGCTGGCTATGTAGTCTCGCACAGTTTCTCCCATGCCTGCCCAGAACCCTCGCTCCTGCACCAGCGACAGGGTGCGATCTCGCCCCTGATGGCCAAACTCGTCGTGGCAGGCTCTAGTCAAGGCCTCCTGCAAGTTTGGAGTTAATACTGGCACCTCCCTCCATAGACTCTTCCCTTCGGGTCTTCTATGCCAGACAACATTTTCTCTTACTATCAGGGATTTCCTAGCTCGGTACATCTTGCGGAAATCATCATTTTGGAGTTCTACCTGTACCTCATCCTCCGGCAGCTCTCCCACCAACCATCTTCGCAGTTTTGTCATATAGTCCATGCCTTCTTGCTCCTTACGCAGCCCATCCATCGTCCACAGTTCCTTCCTTCCTGCCCCGTTCTCCTCTAGTACATGCATCGCTGTATACTCTTCTTCACTATCTTCCTCCTGTTCCGCCGGGATTCTAGATAGAGTATCCGCCACAATGTTGTTCTTCCCCGGCTTGTACTCTATAGTAAAGTTAAACTGCTCGAGATCCGCATTCCACCTACTTTCCACGGCACCTAGTTTAGCCTTCTCCCTGTGACTGAGTGGGTTGTTATCTGTATAGACTGTGAAATGTTTCCCTGCCAAATAATCCCTGAATTTATCCACTACTGCCCATTTGAGTGCTAACATCTCTAACTTACGAGAACTATAGTTGTTCATGTTACGTTCTGATTTCCTCAGGCCCCGACTCGCATAGCACACCGGATGCAGCCTGCCATCCTTCCGCTGGGACAGCACCGCACCTAGCCCACGAAAACTTGCATCTGTTTCTAATATAAACTCCTGAGTGAAATCTGGGCAAGCCAACACTGGTGTCTGCGTCACCTTGTCTTTCAGTTTCTCAAAAGCCTGTTGCTGCTCCTCTCTCCATTCACTATCTACCCGATCCTTAGATTTCCCACGCATCAACGCATGGAGTGGAGCAGCTATTTGGGCAAACCCTTTAACAAATTTCCTATAAAATGATGTGAACCCTACAAAAGACCGCACATCTTTCACCGTCTGAGGGACTGGCCAATCTCTTATTACCCTAATCTTCTCAGGATCAGCTGTGATGCCTTCAGCTGACACCTGATATCCTAAATAACTTACTTTTGAAGCCATTATTTCACACTTTTTAGGTTTAAATCTTAAGTTATTCTCCCTCATCCTGCAAAATAATTCCCTCAATCTGACTATATGTTGATCTATTGTACTTGAAAACACCATCACATCATCAAGGTATACAAGCAACGAGGACAAGATCTTATCCCCTAAAATCCGCTCCATGTATCTCTGAAAGGTTCCCGGACTATTTGACAATCCTATAGGCAGTCGCCTGTACTCAATGTGTCCGAAGCTTGTGCTGAAGGCAGTCTTTGGACGGTCTGAAGGTTCTACTTCTATCTGGTGATATCCCGCCGCCACATCAAACGTTGAGAAAAACTGGGCCCCCGTCAGAGATTCTAGAGCTTCATTTATCCTAGGCAGAGGAAACGCATCGCGTACCGTGACCTAATTTAAGTCACGATAGTCAATGCACAACCTCAGCGTCCCGTCCTTTTTCCTCACTACTACAATGGCGGCAGAATACGGACTCTCACTATGCTGAATTACTCCCTGATCTAACAGCTGGCTAATGTGCTGCTTCACCTCTGGTACCTGGTTTGGAGGGATCCTCCGATATGGCACCCTAACTGGCCTGTCTGTGGTCACTGGGATCTCATGCTGAACCCCAATAGCCTTTCCTATGGGCTGGCCCTCTTCTTCAAAAATATCACTAAACTCTTCTATTAAACACCTAACTGCACTCTCTTGTTCCTCATTCATTTCCTCCATGTGCACTTTGACCTCCGTACGGGCATCCGGTTGCACTGTCCTCACATACACCTCTTCACTGATGTCTTCCTCGACTTCCGTCCCCGAAGCCACTTTCCCAATCCGCCAATTGCCCCTCAAGCTCGTACGACTATCAGACAGATTTGCCACCAACACCTGGGTCATGCCTCTCACCACTCTTACAGCTGTCGGCAACACTATCACACCCTCAGGCATCCAACCTTCATCCTCTATTGCACATAACTGCCTAACCTCATGCAAGCAATTTTCCCACTGAGCGGTGCTCCTGGCTTCCCTGCACAAGTGATACATGTGCGGCCAGATCTCCGCAACCTCCCCCAGCACATTCATCCCCAACAACCCGACATGAGATTTCCCCTTACCCTGGGTCTCAATCCCTGGACAAACCAACATCCCCACATCAGTGACTTCCACCCCACATACGACCATAGTGACCCGAATACACCCCACACACGGCACTGGAAACCCTGACGCCCCTTTTACCCTTATTCGAGTGGGCTGCAACACCACGCCTGCAGGCTCCAGCTCCCGACGGTAGAAAAATTCATCAATTAGCGACACTTCTGCCCCAGTATCTGCTAAACCCCACATTTCACGACCCGCTACCAGCACCGAGACATTAGGACACTCTGCTTTCAGCCTTAAGGTACCTTCTGTTGTGATTAAATTTGTCATGCGAACCACGCTTGACCATGGGTCCGCTCTCTCTTGACTCATAACATCGCCGGTGGAATCTATTGGTGAGGCCAGGAACGGTTGGCAGGGACTGCCTGGCCTTGACCATTTCCCGACCGCCAGTTCCGATTGTTATTTCCAACTCGATACTGGCCATTTGCCACGTATCCCCTTGGGACACTCTCTCCTGGTCCGGACCTGTTCGTGCAATTGAAACTGAAGTGGCCCTCTTGTCCACACGCATAGCACCTCGGGAGAATTGAGCCTCCAGTCTGCGGCTCGTTCTCTCTTCCTTTAGTCAGCGGTACATCCCTCAAGGCCTCTCGTTTTTGTTCCGCCTCTCTCAGCCCCGTGATCCACTCGTCTAGACTATGGTGAGGATACTTCTTGATCTCATCCACTAACCACATACGGCTTTGTTCCTCCTTGAGCCCCCGAGTGATTGCATCTCCCAACAGGGCCTTACCATATTCATGATCATGGTGGTTCAACTCATCGTTTAAATCTAGCATAGCATCATAATATTCAAGAAGCGCTTCGTTGCTCCCTTGTCTCCGCTCCATCACCTTCTGAATGGCGTCGTACGTGGCCGTCTGCCCGCCGTATTGCTGCTTCAAATAACAGGTTAATTCATCTACGGTTTCCCAGTCTCTGCGTGCATTGTATACGCGATCTGCCGCAGGGCCCGCAAGATGCCTTATTATGAATTGGATTCGACTGACTTCGTCTCCGTCTAGCAGCTTGAGGGTTCGGTCAACCTCTCTCAACCACTTTCCTACCTCTATTCCTGGCCTACCGTCGAACTTAGACATGGTCAACCCGACCCCGAGACTAGTTCCCTCTCTACTATTGTGCCTCCTCATCTCCCACATTGTCTCATCGTGCTGTATTTTATACTGTGTCTTTACCCTATCTAGTGCATCCCTCAACAGAGCTAGGTGTCGTTGGTGTTCCGTCTCTAACTGTTGCAATTGTGTGTGGTACTCCCCCCTTAACTGTTGTACATATACTCCATACTCCCCCCTGATTTGGTTCGCCCATGCCTGACATTCCCCATTGATCTTCCCAATACGCTCCACGAACTCTTCTCTCAACTGCACCAACCCCGGGCTGTCTCTCCTTTTCTCCGAGTAACCCCGCACCGTCAACCACAACAAACCCATTCCCACGGCGAGCATGAGTAGAGTTGGGGTCACACTCTCTACGGTTTCCATCCACTCCATGATTACGCTCATTATCCCAACCATAGAACTATCAGTCACGAAATAAATAAAACTACACTCTGCTACCATTTGTAACCGGTCGGAATTTACTGGACTTTAATTTCTCACTTGACTTGGGGTTTATTTAAAATTAATAGATGGTAATGGCAGTGGAAGCGCCCCTTTGAGAAAAAAATCCCGAACCAGCACAAGAACACTTAAATCTACTAAACAAAATAAATTGTCCGTGGCCCGTGGAAGGATAGCGTCTGTGACTGGGATGAATGAGACACACTGTTAAATTTAGACACTTATATTCCCTCCAACACTACAAACACAATCAACTAATGGTACACCAATATGCGCACCTCTTAACTTAAACTTAAAACACTACTCTGGGGAATAATAGTTATACATGATATAGAAATTATTAGAAACTCAGGCAACAATAAATTTGGAGAATTAAGAATTGTTGCTTGCACAATGAACCGGCCTTAAGGGCTCTGACAAAATAATATCAGTCCCTGAGGAAATGGTAATAAAATAAGAAATTAAATACTCTACAATGAATAGGCCTTAAGGGCTTTCAGCAAAATAATATCAGTCACTGAAGGAAATGGTAATAAAATTTAAGAAATTAAATACTCTACAATGAATAGGCCTTAAGGGCTTTCAGCAAAATAATATCAGTCACTGAGGAAATGGTAATAAAATTTAAGAAATTAAATACTCTACAATGAATAGGCCTTAAGGGCACTCAACAAAATTATAGCACCCCAACAGATGTACACTTCCTAACTTAACCTAACCACTACTCTGGGGAACAAGGTTATACCTGAGATCAGAATTATGAAGAACAATTAGAGGCATTAAAAGAATCGGATCACAGTATCACTCCGGTTCCACTTGATGGCACAAACATTCAAAACAATATTATCAAAATTATCTAGAAACTATTAAACTACACCCGTCAGGATAATATCAGTCTGAGGAATGGTGTTAACTACACCCGTAATAAAGGAGGGAAAATGTTCCTCTAGGTATCTCCTAGAGACCTAGACTCACGGTCTCAGTGTGTGACCATTAGTCTACTCAGATAGCCTCAGTGTACTCCCAGTGCGTCCATAAAGCGGAAGGGAGTGAGCCAATCAGACCTTGTACAGTTGAGAGAAGCTTTAGCTTCCCGTTAGCAAGAGGGTTTCACTAGCAGCTCGGGACATGTGGTGTTGTGAGCCGACGTCAGCTGGGCACCCAGACGGCTAGATTCCCTCAAGAGATCCTTTGGTACCCCGCTAAACAGTGACAGGCCTACTCTGATCGGTCCAATGGCGACAATCGCCACCCTCAATCATCAACGGCAGTCTCAAACGGCAGTCAATCTCTCGCAGTCAAACTCCGGTCAACTCCAGTCAAGTGGGTTCTGACGGAAACCCTGAAATGAACTCACTGTTAGCTCTATTTTACTTTATCACTGCCCTATCTAACCCTGTCTGAGATCGAATGAGACTTACTTGTTATACTGCAAATATGCAACACAGGTGACTAGGCCACGTGACTATTTCTGGGACAGACGCGAGGGACGTCTTGTTTGTGTGAGTGCTCTCCGGGACTGGGAGAGAGGCAGCGTCGCGTCCTCTCAAGGCGTCAGCTTAGGTCTACGTGACATATTTTCCGCCTAACTAATAACGCCTTGGGACACCCATAACATTATTCAGACTGCTAAACGATCTATAATAATTTAAAATTCAATAATAGTCCCTTAACTTCATGAATCGCATCATTATTAAATCGGTAAACTACATTTAATATCATATAGGCCTAGTTCCACCATCTCTCGCTATGAGCAGGAAGCGCTCTCTCCCCTCAGATGACCTTGAACGGTCAGTATCGCTAATGGCGGGGCATTTGAAATTACTCTGAAATTTCTGAATATTACATATATATATATATATATATATATTATATATATATTATTATAATATATATATATATATATATATATCTTGATAAAATCACACGGGAAAATGGAAACAACGGAGTACTCCGTTGTTTCCATTTTCCCGTGTGATTTTATCAAGATTCATCTTATCCACGTTTTCATTGTGGATTTTCATGAAATATATATATATATATATATATATATATATATATATATATATATATATATATATATATATATATATATATATATATATATATATATATATATGTATATATTACACTAAGTAGGAAAACTGCAGCTTAAACCTTAAAAAGTAAATTAGGTTTTTGCTAAATATGGATAACTTTTTGTTTTTATTTGCTCTAAATTCAATAAAATTCAAATTTGTTCTGTTTCATGTGAAGCGTTGATAATCATCATGCTTTAACAAAATTATACCTAAAATAGGTAAAGTTAGGTTAGGTGTTATATGATTCTTTTCCTTCATATGTATTTCATGACCTACATGAACACTTATGGCTATACAAGTATACATACTGTACATACATACAAAACAAGAAGATACCCGCTAAAATATTGGGAAGAGTAAACCTGGAGAAAATCTGAGAAGTAAAAGGAGGTAAAAGATGTGTTAGTAAAGTTTAGGGGAAGAACGAGCAAGTGGAAGTAGATGAAATATTGCAGAAGTTTGAACACACCATTACAAGAACACGAAGAAAGATGTTTCGTACAATCTGCTGCCAGGAGGAGGAGGAGGAGGTGGGAGACGAGAGAGGAGAAGCAGGGGGAGGAGTGGGGAGGAGGAGGAGGAGTTAGAGGGCGACGACCAGCGAGGAGGAAAAGAAGGAGGACGAGCGAGGAGGAGGAGGAGGAGGAGGACGGCGACGACTGGTGGGGAGGAGCAGGAGAATTACCAAGAGGAGGACGAAGAGGAGATGGTGTTGAGGGAGACGAATACATATGAGGGAGAAAAGGAGAGGAGTGTGGAGAAGGAGGATATGATTGTGGGGGAGGCAAGGAGCGGGGAGGAGGAGAAGGAGAGCGACGACCAGCGAGGAGGAAGAGGAGTGCGAGCAAGGAGGAGGAGGAGGACGACAACGAGCAAGGAGGAGCAGGAGAATTACCAGGAGGAGGTCGAAGAGGAAATGGTTGGGAGGGAGAGGAATTTGTAGGAGGGAGAAGAGGAGAGGAGTGTGGAGAAGGAGATGGTTGTGGAGGAGGAAGAGAAGGGGGAAGAGATGGTGGCGAGGGAGGGGGTTAAGGAATTGAAGAGGAAGAGGAGGGCAGAGGAGTGTGTTGAAATAGGAAAGGATTTTGGAGGAGGACGAGAAGGAGAGGAAGGAGAAAGAAAAGGAGGAAGGAGGTAAAGGAGAGGATTGTGGAGGAGGAGATGGAAGGGGGGGGGGGGGGAGGTAGAGAGGCAACCAGAGGAGGATGGGAAGAAGAATGAGGAGATGGAGGAGGTGAACGGGAAGGAAGTAAAGAAAGAAGAAGAGGAGCAGGAAAAATATGGAAGAGGAGGAACAGGAGTAACAAGAAAAAAATAAACTAGAAAACAAACGTACACAATATCCGTTAGAGATTATAAATAAGCTAAAAAAAATACGCTACAATTATCTTCCAGACAATTACTAACTACGACATAAAGTATTCACCATTTTTTTGCAGTCGAGGTATTAAGATAGTTAGTACAGAAACTGAGATTAATGAAAAGAGAAGTACTACTGTTGTATAAGGTTTATAACTGATGGTGTTGTGCTGGAGATGTGAGTCTTATGTAAGATATAGTGCTCAAGATGTGAGTCTTTTAAGACATTGGGCTTGAGATGTGTGTGATAAGTTGTTGTGATGGAGATGCGAGTCTTATAAGTTATTGTACTCGAGATGTGAGTCTTTTAAGACGTTGTGCTCGAAGTGTGAGTCTAATAAGATGTTGTACAGGAGATGTGAGACTCATTAGAAGTTATAGAGGAGTAATATATAATGTTGTTATGTAATATTATTTCATGTTAATGTCGATGTTATAATACGCTACTTCATTTCAACATTATTTTAAGACAACCACTAGACATCAACATTTGAAGTTAAAGAGATATATATTCCTTTACTCTGCTTCAACAACCGAGGTCTATAAGCGATGGGCACTGTATGAGACCAACCAGTGTACAATGTACACCGCCAGTTAGCACTTTTAGGATAGATGCCTCGCTCTGGTGGAGGGAGGGAGAGAAAAGTATATATAGAGATAATGAGTGTGAGAAAAATGAGAAGGGATAAAGGCATAGATACACAGATAGCTAGATTCAGAATGATTACTAATTTTATGTTTTCCTTCCCTCAGGTAAGTGAGATAAGAAAAATAAATAAATAAATAAATAAATAAATAAATAAATAAATAAATATATATATATATATATATATATATATATATATATATATATATTTATATATATATATATATATATATATACATACATATATATAAATACATATATATAAATATATATATATAATATATATATATATATATATATATATATATATCTATATATATATATATATATATATATATATATATAGAGAGAGAGAGAGAGAGAGAGAGAGAGAGAGAGAGAGAGAGCATTTCAAACACGTAAAGATTTTGCCAGACGTGATGCTCAGGTCAAGGGGGTAATTCAGTTCAGCTCCAACAAGTTGAAGTCGAATCGTGGGATCCACGGTTGTGATATTTCTCCTGGTCTGATCCCCGAATGTCAGAGGCTAGTACGTTAGCTACCAGCCTATAACCTTACTCTCTTTAACCATTTTCCCACAACCCACATCCTACACTCCTCCTCCGAAAACCTCACTCCCGAAACCTTCCTCTCATAACTTTACATTCCACAACCCTTTTCCTACAACCCTCAAACTACAGCTCTTCTCCCACATTTTCATCCAATAACTTGCCACCTCAATCCTCTTTCT
The DNA here is from genome assembly GCA_958450375.1 of Homarus gammarus. Lineage (NCBI taxonomy): Eukaryota > Metazoa > Arthropoda > Malacostraca > Decapoda > Nephropidae > Homarus > Homarus gammarus. The sequence continues at coordinate 75,250 of CAUDMG010002025.1, forward strand.
ACAATTTTCTTCTCACAACCGTCCTCCCACAACCGTCCTCCCACAACCCTCCTCCTAAGACTTTCCTCCCATAACGCCCCTCCCACAAGCTTCCCTCCACAACCTTCTCTACAACCCTTCTCTTACACTCATCCTTCCACATCCCTCCTTCACAACTATCCTCCCATAATGCCCTTTCTACAACCCTCTAATAGACTCATGAATAGAAGTGATCCTTCATTAACTTATTAAATGGTAAAATAATTATAGTAAGGAAGGCTAAGAACACACTTTTTGATTCTCTTTGGGGGATTTGTGATCCTCTCTCTCTCTCCCTCTCTCTCTCTCTTGAAGTCTAACATCATTGTTGATCAACATACTGTAAATTGATAAACTTATAAGCAAACGACATAATAACGTATAAACAACATGGTTTACACAGTAGAAGATCTTGCCTAACAAATCTTTAAAATTCTTCAGCTACATTATCCAATACCTGGAACTCAATAATCCTTTCAGTTGCTGTGTACCTAAATTCTTTATATCCGTCAGGAGATATTATTCACGGAAAGTCTCGTGGTAGCAGGAAGCTTTCCTAAGCGAGGATCCCAGACTGACATAAAGACTTTATGTAATAAGTAAAATTAAACGGCTAAGAATAAGTTATGAGTCTCTTTTCTTTCACTACAATCAGCATAATGTTATCCATCTTAGCTTCATATAGGGAAATATTGGAATAAACACCAAATATAGAATAAAATGGTTCGACTCCTGTCCAGATTCTTCACCATGATCCAATTTAAACATGATTAAAAAGAGACCAGATGTAAAATTCCTCAAACTTCGCTGATATAAGAACATAAGAACGTAAGAACATATGAATGGAGGAAACTGCAGCGGCCCTATTGGCTCGTGCTGAGCAATACCGTTTAAACCCAACCCCTATCGCTCATATAATAATAATAATAATAATAATAATAATAATAATAATAATTAACGGTTTATGGAGGAAACTGCAGCGGGCCTATTGGCGCGTGCTGAGCAATCCCGTTTACTGTACACCCAACCCCTGTCGCTCATATAATAATAATAATAATAATAATAATAATAATAATAATAATAATTAACGGTTTATTGTCGGAGCTTGGCAACCGGAAGGCTGAAAATATACAGTTACATAATTGGGGAATGGGTCTCTTGATTTACAAATGATATACAAGTAACATAAGTGATACAAATATAATATATAATAACTAGGTGGGGAGAAGCTCAAACTACAGGGCATTTCAACATAGTGACAGTGCAAAAAGTAGGATAAACTGGGAATGAATACACTGGTTGATTACAAGTTATTGACAATTTTTACAATGGTTGGCACTGGGCTGTTCTTATAGCGATCAGTTCGTGTTCGTATGGGCTGGATGCGGTTGTGGTGTCGAACAGTAATTCTCGGACGAGGGATCTCGGGTGGTAGTAGGAGCCTGTGTCAAGGATGGTGCAGAAGCTTCTCACCAAATTTGCAGATGAGGTCGTGGTGATGGTCAGTGAGAGCCGAGAGGGTCAGTGTGTTCAGCGCTTCTTGATATGTTGAGTAGGAAGGGGAGAGAATAATCTTGCATGCCCTCTTTTGCACTTTTTCTCGGTGTTTACGTTGTGTGGCATTTTGGGAGGAAGACCAGGTAGGGGAGGCATAGGTGAGTTTGAGAAGTATGAATGGTGAGTAAACACTGAGGAGCTCGGGGGCAGGAACTCCGAGGGACTTGAGTCTTCGGAAGAGGTGGAGACGGAAACTGGAGGATTTGACAACTTCACTGTTGTGTGGTTTCCAATTTAGTTTGTTGTCTATGGTGACGCCGAGGAGCTTAATGGAATATACAACCTGGAGTGTGTTGGGACCTGAAATAATAGAAGGTGGTGGGACAACGTCGGAGGAGAGGTTGATGTGCATAACCATGGTGTTAGCATGGTTGATGGTGACGTGGTTGTTGGTAGCCCAGTTTTGAAGACTGTTCAATAAATCCTGAAGGGCGGGATAGTCGGGAGCAGAATTGTTGACACTGATCCCAATGGTGGAGTCGTCGACATATTTCCAGCGAGCTCTTAGGGTATCGTTGATAAGCATAAGGAAGCTATCCAGCGTATTCGAGTTAATGATGATGTTTGGTAACTTGTTTCACTCATCCACTACTCTATTTCCCAATCAATGTTTATCTATCTTGCCCATAAATTTAAATTTGTCTTATTTGAAACCATTGCTTTGAGTTCGCTCCTGGTTGGATAGTTTGAGTACCTTTGTTAGATCACCTTTGTTTAGCCTCGATCATATTGCCCCTCACTCTACATCTCTCGAGGGAGTGTAAATTAAGATGCTTTAACCTGTCTCTGTACTCAAGGTTCCTAATGCCCGGGGTTTGCCTTGTCATTCTCCTCTGAATTTATTCTAGTACGGTGACCAGAACTGAACTGCGTAGTCCAAGTGAGGTCTCACAAGCGCAAGATATAGTTTTAGGATAAATAGATGTAAACTCGAATATCTCATCATTAACTCGAATACGCTGGAAAGCTTCAAATATTGGTTGGATGCTTATTTGAGCAATAGGGGTTGGGTGTAAACGGGACTGCCCAGTATGGGCCAATAGGCCCGCTGCAGTTTCCTCCATTCTTATGTTCTTATGTAAAGGGATTTGTACAAGTTACCGAAGTGATCATAAAGGTAGGAAATGATTATCAGTGTAGCTAAATGTATTATCGTGTTCTTTAGTGAACTTGTATTCTCTGTAACATCTTGTGACGAGGAACATTGCTTGGACGAGGAACATTTCTATGTGTTTTTTTTTTATTCTTGTCCATGCAAATATATTACTTGTTCAGTATATAGAAAGAATTGCATGGCTACCGAGTTGGGTTGTTGTAAGCATTTTCAGCACACAGTTGACGCCAGCTGAACATTCTGTTATGTCTGTCAACACTCACTATGTCGAATGGCGGATCCTGTTGTCGCTCCAGTCGTATGATGACACATCAGGCTTTTATCACGCAACATTTTTGTTTCGGGACACACAAACAGCCTGACGGCTGTACAATAGAAATCCCCATCTCTCACGACTATCCACCTCGGTAACACGTCTTCCTTAGTCCCCTGGACAAGCTACTAAGTCGATAAGAGCATTTTTTTTTTTACCAACTGCATTATCTTCCCTCTCAATCTTACCTGAAGGGAGAAAATAAATCACACTGGTCTACAAGCATGTACTGTTCTGTACCATCTATTAGATGGCTGTTGGTCATCAAGTTAACAACCAGACAGTATCACAAATACTACAGCTACAAACACACACACAACAATAGTGGTCACACCCAGTGATGTTACATTCATCCGGTCAGCATTTTGCAAAGTCCCGCTCATGGTATATAGTGGGTTAGATTAGGTTAGGTTAGGTTAGGCTAGGTTAGGTTTCGTTACGTTACTTTGCATCACGTTACGTCTTCTACTATAATTTCCTATAAAAAGGTGTTTCTTCGTCTCTTTTATTTTTTTCCTCCCCTGTCTACTTTTCGATCTTATATTTATCTGTTCGGAATAGATAAAAGGAGTATTCTTAAACATGTTACCTCCCTGTACATCATTAGCTTTTGTCACCTGTTTTACCGAGGTAAATGTACAGTTGTCTCTCTCTCTCTCTCTCTCTCTCTCTTTCTTTCTGCACCTTATCTGGGCAACTATATTATTCCCCATGAAACTGAGATATATCCTCTAGGTTACTTTCAACTTTATACAAACTCCCTATTCGATGTACGTTCTCGACTTTATAATGAATATACCACATATGACTCATTGGCCTGGCTGTCGTGAGGGCGAGGAACATCCCAAGAACTGAAATAATTGAATGTATGAGTATAAATGTTATGCTTTATTTCGAATGAGGGAAGAATGAGAGGGAGAAATAGATAAAGAGAAACGGAGAAACAGACGAAGAAAAATGGGGAGAGAGAGAGAGAGAGAGAGAGAGAGAGAGAGAGAGAGAGATTCCATGACTGTGGTAAAGATATAGAGATGCAGATAATGGCTGAAGTGTCTATATTAAGTTAATTGTACAGCAGCCTCAACAATACAGACATATATGGAAAAGCAGTAGCTTCAGTGCGAACATACAGGGTGTACGCTATTAATACTATTGACGAAGTATACTTGGGCGAGTTACAGTTGAGGATATTATTTTGTAGATACAATACACGTATACGTTTTCTATCTCTCAGTGGTAAATAACATCCGCAGCATAAATATATATATATATATATATATATATTATATATATATATATATATATATATATATATATATATATATATATATATGCTGGTGGTTATCAGCATATACCTAGATCACGCGCACCTACAGTGATTTACTTGCATATATATTGTTACGAGTTGGGGATTTAGAATATAGTTATACGTCTACCCAGATCCCAACAGGTAACAACAAAAAAAAAACAAAGACAATCGGACTAAAAAAAGGGTAGACAAAGGATGCGAGTTTTCGTTGTATATAATAAAGTACCATAAATTCCTTAACAAAATATTCAGCTTATAAACTACCCTTAACCAAACTTAACCTAAACACGAACAGTATATACATAGTAATAAAACATAGAACAATAGTGAAGCAATGTGGAGTGGGGAGAGGCAATACAAGATTACAAATACTTAAGTGAGGAGCTGAGATGGCTGACGGGCAAGGCTGAGTATGGTAGAAGACGGTAAAAAGTCACTGTGCCGTAGGTTTCCAGGATAGGTGATCCTGTGGTCGCTTCCCAGAGTGAAGTGTGTCCTCTCCTCGAATTGGAGCTGACAAAGTAGACTGAGGCGGAAGTGACGCAACAACCAGGATATGGAGAAGGGAAACCCGGGAGTGGTAACTAAGACGAGCCATACTCGTGTTTCGTCCCTAGATGGCGTTGCTCGTGGTGCTGGGTAGGTAGATGAAGACAATCGGTGGAGGGGTTCGTAACACACCCCCCCTCCAAAGACCTTCGTAGCGCGGGCGCGAAGGAGGTGATCACCTGGTGCGTCTGGAGAGTAGCTGCTACATTTCCACTGGAGCTCGGGATAAGGAGTCTGCAATCAGGTTTTCCACCCCCTTTATGTGCCGGACTTGTAGATTATAGGGCTGGGTGAGGAGAGCCCAGCGGAGGATTCGCTGGTTGGAGGTCTTGTTGGTTTGGATGAACGTGAGTGGGTTATGGTCGGTGAAGACCAGGGTTGTTTGTGGGCAAGACTGGAGGTAACATTCAAACTTCTTTATTGCCAACACCAGAGCCAGGGCCTCCTTCTCTATGGTCGAGTAGTTGGTCTGATGTTTTTTCAACTTGGCAGAGTAATATGCCACAGGGTGAAGGACATCAGTGGTTGGGTCGGGTTGTAGGAGCACAGCCCCCACTCCGACACCACTAGCGTCGATTTGCAGATGGAAGGGCAAGGTGTAGTCAGGGGGGTGGACTACAGGCTTAGAGGCAAGGAAGGCTTTGAGGCGGTGGAAAGACTGGTCGCAATTCTGGTTCCAGATGTAAGGGACCGCAGAACTGGTAAGGTCTGTGAGGGGTCCGGCCACGCTGGAGAAGTTACTGCAGAACCGACGGTAGTAGCCGCACATCCCCAGGAAGCGCATGAGTTCCTTCCTCGTCCTTGGAGTGGGGAAGGACAAGATGGCTTCAACGTTTGCGTCCTTGGGTCTCACCATACCATGCCCAACGATATGTCCCAGGTAAGTCACCGAGGCCCGGCCAAAAGCAGATTTAGCCAGGTTTATGGTGAATCCAGTCTCTTGCAGTCGTGCAAACAGTATCTCCAAACGCACCAGATGTTCGTCCCAGCTGTCCGACACCACCACCAGGTCATCCAGGTAGGCGAACGTCCCACCTAGGTCTTGAATAAGGTAGTTTATGGCCCTCTGGAATGTGGCCGGAGCATTAGAAAAGCCAAACGCCATAACTAAATATTGAAAAAGACCAAATGGAGTTATAAATGCCGAGATTATTTTTGCCCTATCCGTGAGTCCTACTTGATAATATCCTTTCAACAGGTCTATGGTACTGATAAATTGGGCACAGCCTATGCTGTCTATTATATCTTCAATCAAAGGTAAAGGGTAGGAGTCAGAGACAGTGACCTGGTTCACTTTACGATAATCTGTACAGAAACGAAAGGTGCCATCGGGTTTTGGAATGAGAAGGCAAGGTGAAGCCCAGGGGGAGGTACTAGGCTCAGCTAAGTTATGCTTTAACAAAAAATCTACCTCCTTTTTCATGATCTCTTTTTTTTGTGGATTTAGTCGATATGCTGATTGTCTAATGGGTTGTACATCATCTGAGATTAGCTTAATATCATGTTTAAGTATATTGCAAAATCCTGGGAGGTCTGATGTGACTTTAGGAAATGTTGATAATAACTTAGTGAGATCTTTTGCTTGAGATGGATTCAGAACAGAAAAATACTCATCCAAATTGTTGAGTATGTGACTGTTAGCAGGGTTCTCTTTAGGTAGAGGGAAGTCTAAATTCTCCAATAGGTCCATGTCATCTGTCTCCGGCTCCGGCCCTGACAAAACCGTATGCAATACAGGTAGGCTTACAGCCTCGGGGATGTCTTCCTCTGACTGCCTGGAATGGTAAAGTTTCATGAGATTAATGTGAACAAGTTGTGAATCTTTTCTGCGATCAGGAGTATGGACTATATAGTTGAGAGGAGATAGTTTATTAGCAACTATATAGGGACCAGTAAACTTGCTTTTAAGGGGAGAGCCTGGAATGGGTAGAAAGAGTAACACTTTGTCACCTGGAGAAAATGATCTTTTAACTAATTTAGGTTGGGACTTCACCATTTTCTCTTGGACTTTTTTTAAGTTTGACTGAGCAATGGTTCGGACTTCAGTTAATTTGTCCCGTAAAGTGTCAATGTATTGGGAAACTGTTGCGGGCTTAATAGAGGGAGTGTCAAACCACTGCTCCTTTACTATTTTAAGGGGTCCCCTAATTTGTCTCCCATATAGTAACTCGAACGGGGAGAATCCCAATGACTCCTGGGGACATTCCCTGATGGCAAAGAGTAACAAGTCTATGCCTTCATCCCATTCCTTTTGGTGTTCTATACAGTATTTTTTGATCATTGATTTGAAAGTTTGATGGAACCGTTCCAAGCAACCTTGGGATTGTGGGTGGTAAGCCGAAGATGTACAATGGTCCACACTGAGGTCTTTCATCACCTGTTCGAAAAGATTGCTCGTAAAATTGGTGCCCTGATCAGATTGGATCTCTTTAGGAATGCCCACTGAAGTGAAAAGATGCAAAAGATGTTTGATTACGTTTTTTGAAGTGATGCTTTTAAGGGGAAAAGCCTCAGGATAACGTGTACTGGTATCCATAACTGTGAGCAGGAATTGATTTCCCTTCTTAGTCTTTGGTAATGGGCCCACACAATCCACAACAATCTTTTCAAATGGGGTAGAAAATACTGGGATGGGCTTAATGGGAGCTGCTGGTATACTTTCATTTGGTTTTCCTACCATTTGACAAATATGACAAGATTTTAGGTATTGAGACACATCCTTCCTAAGTCCAGGCCAGTAATAGTGTTGGAGGAGCTTTTTATATGTTTTCAGGATTCCCAAATGTCCTGAAATACCATCATGGGCAAGGGCAATTAATGCTGGTCTGACTGAAGCTGGAATTACCACTTGATGTATTTCAGACCACGTGTCTAGATGGGCAAGCTCAGGGGGCCTATAGGCCCTCATCAAAACCCCTTCATGATAATAAAAACACGGAAGGGTGTTAAAATCTTTACCTTCAACTGCTGCATGATGAAGTTTATTCAAAGATGGATCAGATTGTTGGGCTTTAATGAGCTCCTCCTTACTTATCGTCTTATTGTACAGATCTTCTGTGGGTAGGAAGATATTGGAGGTGGTTTTAGATGAAGAGGGCCCATTTCGCACACTCTGTGACCGGGTGACAGCACAAGATGGGAAAAGATGAGGAATAGTTTCTTTAAGGTCAGTGGTGGAGTTGACAGGTAAGGGAGAGTCGACTGTCTTTATGTTAGGAACCACTAGATCTCCTACCAAGTCATTACCCAATAATAAATGAATGCCACACACAGGCATTGGGTCTTTCCTTATGGCTATTTGCACTTCCCCAGTAATCAAGGGACATTGGAGGTGCACTTTAGCTAAAGGATAGGAAGAATGGGACGAGAGATCTGAAATTAGAACACTCTCATTTGTAAATGCGGTAGATATATCAGGAATGACGTTAAACAGGAGGATAGATTGTGCTGCGCCCGTATCACGTAGTATACGAATAGGGAAAGAACGAGACCCTTCTACGATTGAAATTTTTCCCTCATAGGTGAATGAAGAGAAGAGATCCTGATGGGGCCTTGCCACATTGGCATTTGCTATTGGTTTGGATTTGGGATCCAGGGAACTACTTTTAGCAATTCGACACTTTGGGTGTTTACAAGTCTGGATCGTATGGCCTGGGATTTTACAGTAAGAACAAGTAAGCTTGGTTGCATCGGGGGGAGTGGGTGTGGGACCTTTCGACCTACCACTCACGTTCCCAAGGTTATCATCAGAGGAGGACCTAACATGTCGGGAAGTACCACGTTCTCTACTGCCCAGTGACTCCACCAACAAAGCATACGCATCAGCCAGCTCAGCAGCACGCCCTAAATTAACCTCTCCACGCTCCTCCACATGCTTCAAGATGTGAAATGGTATCTTGCTTTTCCACTCCTCCAGGACTACCAAATTTAACAAATCCTGAAATGTGGAGGTCTCTGTAGCCTCTAACCACTTCTTAAAAAACCTAAGCTTTTCTTGAGCAAACTCAACAAATGTGTGTGAAAATGGTTTGGTTAGTTTACGAAACTTCTGCCGGTATCCATCTGGCGTGATAGCATAAGAGGTGAGGATATTCTTTTTTACGTTATCATAGTCATCAGTCTGGTCTAAACAGTTATAAACTCTACGAGCCTTACCATATAATTTAGGAACTAACACTGACACCCACTGGTCCTTTGGCCACTCATTCTTCGCGGCTATTTTCTCAAAAGTCCTAAATGACCCGTCCATATCGGATTCATCAAACCCGGGAACAAGGGAAGAAGCAGTAGCAGGGTTAAAAGCAGCGAGTTTCTCTCTTAATGCCACTTCTTTTGATTTAAACTCCGATGTTAAAGTGACTTCTGTCTCTCTCACCTGTAGTTCTTTCAGTTTAACCGCCTGCACCAACTTGGCCTGTTCCATCCTTTCCTCATGCTCCAACTTGGCCTGTTCCGACCTTCCCTCATGCTCCAACTTGGCCTCCAACTTGGCCTGTTCCAACTTGGCCTGTTCCATCCTTTCTTCATGGTCCAACTTGGCCTCCAACTTGGCCTGTTCCAACTTGGCCTGTTCCCTCCTTTCTTCAGGGTCCAACTTGGCCTCCTGCTCCAACTTGGCCTGTTCCAACTCGAGTTCTTTCATTTTGATTTGGAACTCGAACCTAGCTCGTTCTAGTTCTAAGGGGTCTATTCGTTGTGTTTCTTCTTGAGGGCTAGCCAGACCTGAGGCAACTTCTGGGTGAGGAGGGGTGGTGGATAGTGGTTGAAGTTTCTTGGACATGGGCGTTAATCTGTCAACAGCGGATTCTTTTAAAACTTCTTGTTGAACCAACTCTTCAATCACATGATTTTTTAACATTTCCTTAGTCAGTTGCTGTGAAAATGGGATATTGTAATAGTTGGCTATTTCTTTCCATTCTTTCTTCAGGATATTAACACGTAATTTAGCTACGGAAGGATTTTCAATAAAATCCTGGAGATCAAAACCTGAGGTGGCCATTGTTAATAAAAATAGGATAAATTAACTAATGGTCAAAAGCTAAGATAAGTGGATAACCCTAGAAAATATCACGGCAGTGGATAACCAGAAAGTCCCGGAAACTAACCAAGTTATACCTAGGGAAATTACACTTATGATTATTGTTCTTCCGAGAAGATCCTTAGATAAGGATAAGAGACTTGAAAGAGGTAGGGCGTATTACGGCATTAATATAAAGATCCGGATTAACAACCCTGATATACTTGAAAGAGGTAGGGCGTATTACGGCATTTATATAAAGATCCGGATTAACAACCCTGAATGAGATAATGAGAAGAACAATAATTGAGGCTTTATAATTATGGGGTCCTGGTAGAGAGGGGCGTCCCAAGATATCACTTCACTCTAAACTAGTAACTATGGAACAGCCTACTCTGGAGCGAGGGTACGGCATTAAACAGATCCGGATTCTTCCCTACACTCGATAAGACTTACCACACGACTGCCACGTGTAATAACAGGTAAGCCTTATGACACTTGGAACCTATTATCCTACGTCTGTCACTCTTACTATACGGTAATACCAATATATGCACACACATATGAAGGAAACTTTAAACCACCGTAAAGCAATTGTAAACAGAAGTGACTGGGAGGGGTAATTAACACTGAGTAACAAGGGAGGAAGGAATATGGTACTTAAGGTCGTGTCCTGTCACGGTCGCCATTTGTTACGAGTTGGGGATTTAGAATATAGTTATACGTCTACCCAGATCCCAACAGGTAACAACAAAAAAAAAACAAAGACAATCGGACTAAAAAAAGGGTAGACAAAGGATGCGAGTTTTCGTTGTATATAATAAAGTACCATAAATTCCTTAACAAAATATTCAGCTTATAAACTACCCTTAACCAAACTTAACCTAAACACGAACAGTATATACATAGTAATAAAACATAGAACAATAGTGAAGCAATGTGGAGTGGGGAGAGGCAATACAAGATTACAAATACTTAAGTGAGGAGCTGAGATGGCTGACGGGCAAGGCTGAGTATGGTAGAAGACGGTAAAAAGTCACTGTGCCGTAGGTTTCCAGGATAGGTGATCCTGTGGTCGCTTCCCAGAGTGAAGTGTGTCCTCTCCTCGAATTGGAGCTGACAAAGTAGACTGAGGCGGAAGTGACGCAACAACCAGGATATGGAGAAGGGAAACCCGGGAGTGGTAACTAAGACGAGCCATACTCGTGTTTCGTCCCTAGATGGCGTTGCTCGTGGTGCTGGGTAGGTAGATGAAGACAATCGGTGGAGGGGTTCGTAACAATATATATATATATATATATTTATATATATATATTTATATATATATATATATATATATATATATATATATATCCATGGGGGGTCGGCTTCACATCACGAACAAAGAAATAATGCATAATATAGATAGGTGCAGATAGAATATGTTCATTACCAGTCTAGGAGAATAGTGTTTCAAATGATAACAGACATGTATAATATAGATAAATTACGACTGTCCCATTGGCAACAGGAAGAGTATCTGCATACCTGTTGTGCATGAAAGAAGAAACGTACAAAATATAGAAAGATACACGACTATTATAGCTGTAGAACGGCTATAGACTTAGTATGCACCCCTGCAATGAACGAGGCACACATACAGTAGACGATATAGATCAGATACAGCTAAAGTGTTTGTGGCAGACTCGGGAGTGCGCTGCCTGGCCATGAATGCGGGAGAAGGTAAGCCTGTAGGATATTGATAAGAAAAAAAAATACATTATTGATGAGTGTTATATGTCAGTGAACATGTGTACAGGGCAGGAGCATCAAGTAGTGAGGCCGGATATACCTTGGTGTTCGGAACTGTGGCACAGATCTTGACGTACATACACACAAGAAAACCATTACATGTATCATATGAGTAACTATTAACCCCTTGTGTTACGGGCTCTTTCAGTGCTGAATAAAATCGTTTGTTGTTAGGCATACGGAAAGTAAAAGTGACGTCCCCGTAGTGAAGGGTTTAAGAAAAAGAGATACGAAAAAATGTAAGCGTTTTTGTGATTATTTCCGTCTACGAGTATATAGGGATTACAACACAGTATATGATGTGAAGAAGTGAAAAATTACGTCATTTACTTTTTAAAGCTATAATGAAAATTATCCCAATTTAGTGCAACATATACGGTATATGAGGGTGGGTTGGCGGGATCCTGTGTGTAGAGCAAGCAGTTGCACTCTCCACCCTTGGTACAATATATATATATATATATATATATATATATATATATATATATATATATATATATATATATATATATATATATATATATTCACACTAGCAGAATCGCCGCCCTCCGGGCGGCTCATCCGCTAGGCAACGGAAGGACACCACCTTCCGGGAGGCTCCACATTGTCTCACTGCTCAGTCCCCAAAACTTCTTCTTCCATCAATATAGTGGAGCGGCATAGCTACAATTTTTATGACAATTGTGCATTTAATGATGAAAGCACCAAATTTGGCACAGGGATGGAGTAATGGTATATGAACATTTTCAGATATGGAACTAAACGATACTGGATTTGAGTGGCCACTATAAATCAGGGGCGTATCCAGGAAAAAATTCAGGTTTCACCACATTACTGTCTTAGTCCTGTGAGACCGTCTAATACTGCGAAGCATAGGGATATAATAGGGTATAGGAAGAAAGAAAAGGTCAAACTCCAGTAATCACCTTGGATCAACCATTGTTTGCAATAGCAAAACAGATTCAGTGGAATTGGCCCGAAAATTATGGCGAAGAGAAATTTATTATGATTCTGGGCGGTCTCCACATTGAAATGGCGGCTCTGAGGATGGCAGGCAGTTGGTCGCAGGGTAGCGGGTGGGTAGAAACCCTGGTGCAAGCCGATATTGCTAGCCCAGGAACTGCAAACTCTTTCCTAAAGGCTGCTCACGTCACACGCACCAGGCGAAGCCATCAGATAACGGCAGCAACCCTGAACATTCTACAGCACACGGCTTATGGCAAATACACTAAAGATACCCAAAGTGATGATCATGAGCCCCTAGACTTTGATGACTAGTGTCGGCAGTCTGGTGTTGTCCCCAGTTTCAGTACTGGGCAACCACCCTCAACCTAGAGCTAAGTATCTTTATGTTTGTTAGATCACTACGAGAATCAAACTTCTCGCTATACATGGATACTCTGGCTGAACTGTGTCAGTGGTTCTTCGCCTTGGATCATACTCATTATTATCGGTGGGTTCCAGTCCACCTGAAGAACATGACAGAGCTCTCGGATAAGCATCCTGATGTGGCTGCAAAGTTCCAAGCTGGACATTTCACAGCCAAAAACGACAGCTCGCCGTTTTTCTGCAATGGCACTAGACCGGGCCCATGAGCAGAACAATGCCTGCATCAAAAGTGATGGCGGTGCAGTCGGTTTGACTGGAAACCCTATTGCACTTCGACGGTGGATGGTTGCAGGTCCAAAAGTAGCACGGGTCATTGCTGAATTTGAATCATCGCAGAAAGCTGAGCAAACCAAGGCTAACTTCCACCATCATGAGCAAACCAACACGAAGCAGGACAAGTTTCTTAAGGGTGTGAAAGCACTTACACTTGTCATGGAAGAAATACGAAACTCATTTGAATAAGAAAGTGCTGACCTAATGGTTCTTCATACAAAGGAAATCTTGTGACCAGAAGCCGTGAAGAGTATGCAAAATGTTGTCAAGTTTGGACGAGAACAATTCCATTCATAGGTAAGAGAACGCCTTGAAGACAAGTCTAAGCCTATTGGTGACACTAATAAGCTCAACAAGCTAACATTATTCAGTTCTATGAAATCCAAGTCTCCAACTAGGAGTAAGCAGCATCTAGCCTTCGCAAAAGACGACTGTGGACTTTTCTCCAGGCTCTACAAAACCTGTCAAACAAAAGAGGGTGATTTGGACGAATTCTTCAAGCATGAAAACCGGGCCTATCCACCAGAACTCTCCAATGATGGGAAATTCCACTTCAGCAAGAAGGCCCACTTACTCACACCCCTTGAACAGCTTGCTGACAAGATCATTGAAGCTTTACATGTCACCTCAACTATACTCGATGGACCTGCCGTTGTGGAAATGTTGATGCCAGGAGGCAGTAGGACATTTCAAGAATACAGCACAGCTGTATTCATTCCCTATATTGAATCACAGCTCGAATATCGATCTCGACTTGACCTGGTATGTGTTTGCTGCCTGAATTCTGGGAACCTAAAAGTAACAGTAAGATGCAACCGTGGCAAGGGCATTCGAAGACGCGTCACCCCCTCTGGTCCTCTACCTAGCAACTGGCAAAACTTTCTTCGCAACAGTGACAACAAAGAGGAACTCTTCAGTTTCCTGTCAAACAAGTTATGCAGTTGGCTATCAAAGAAAGTAAACAGCTGTTTGTCACAGACAAGAAACAGGTATTCACTATTCCACCCCGGAAGGACACTGCCAACTTGGCACCATGCAACCACGAAGAGGCCGACACTAGGATGATGGTTCATGCAGCTGATGCCTTGGAATGTGGTCATCGGCGAATACTCATTCGTAACGTCGATACAGATATTGTCATCCTTGCAGTTGCTCTAGCGAATGAACGGAGTGAGGTACTAGATGAACTATGGCTTACTTTTGGCCCAGGAAAGAATCGACGTTACATAGCAGCACATCAGATTACAAAGGCCCTTTGATCTAAAAAGTCGAGAGCTCTTCCAGTGTTTCACGCAATAACGGGCTACGACACGGTATCTGTCTTTGCAGGTCATAGCAAGAAGGCAGCCTGGGCCACATGGAATGCATTTCCGGAAGTGACAACCGCCTTCCTCAGTCTGGCTTCCACTCCAAGTGAGCTGCCTGATGGTGTCCTGTCGATACTGGAGAGATTCATCGTGCTGTTATATTTCACACATAGCCTGTTCATCGAGCTGATGGCGCCGTGAACCTCATTGGGAAACTGCCCGTGCCTCTTATGTGGTGTCAGTAGCATTTTACCGAATCCAGCTGGTATGAAACGCGAGGCACATATATATACTTCATTTTTAGTCCAATTAACACGCGGACTTTGAACATATAATCAACAGAGTCTAGAACTGCTTTTGTGTCCTTGTGGCCTAGTCGGTTAGCGTTCCCTAGTCACACCCAGTAGGTCGAGGGTTCGATTCCTTGCTGGTGAGGTCGTTGATTATATGTTCAAAGTCCGCGTGTTAATTGGACTAAAAATGAAGTATATATATGTACCTCGCGTTTCATACCAGCTGGATTCGGTAAAATGCTACTGACACCACATAAGAGGCATGGGCAGTTTCCCAATGAGGTTCACGGCGCCATCAGCTCGATGAACAGGCTTTGTGTGAAATATAACAGAGTCTAGAACTGCTTTTAGTGTCCTTGTGGCCTAGTCGGTAAGCGTTCCCTAGTCACACCCAGTAGGTCGAGGGTTCGATTCCTTGCTGGTGAGGTCGTTGATTATATGCTCAAAGTCCGAGTGTTAATTGGACTAAAAATGAAGTATATATATATATATATATATATATATATATGTAATATTCAGAAATTTCAGTGTAATTTCAAACTCCGCGCCATTGGCGATACTGAGTTCAAGGTCGTCTGAGGGAGGACAACGCTCCTGCACGTAGTGAGAGTTTCTGGGACTAGGCCTATACGATATTAAATGTAATTTACCGAATTAATTTGGAGGCGAATTATGAAATTAAATATCAGTTAATAAATTAAAAGTAATCATAGATAGTTTCCCAGTCTAAAAATGTTATGTGTGTCCCAATGAAGCTATTAGTTATGCGGGAAAATATGTCACTAGGCTTAAGCTAACGCCTTGGAAAGACGCGAAGCTGGCTGGCTCCCAGTCACGCGAAAGCAATCGGACAGACAGGACGTCTTTGCACGTCAGTCCAGGGAACGGTCACGTGGTCTAGTCACCTGTGTTGCTTTATTGCAGTATAACAAGTAAGTCTCATTCGATCTCAGACAGGGTTTAGATAGGGCAGTGATAAATTTAACAAGAGCTAACAGTGAGTTCATTGTAGGGTTTCTGTCAGAACCCACTTGACTGCGAGTGATGACTGCCAGTGATGACTGCGAGAGATTGACTGCCGTTTCAGACTGCAGTTGATGATTGATGATTAGCGATTGTCGCAGTTGGAACGATCAGTGCAGGCCTGTCACTGGTTAGCTGGATTATCCAGGGATCTCTGAAGTGAAACCAGCTGTCTGGGTGCACAACTGACGATCGTCTGGGGTCGCCAGATCTCTTTTACCTCGGCTTGCAATATCACATATCTTCAAGCAGTTAGTGAAAACCTTTTACCACGAGAAGCTAAAGCTTCTCTCAACTGAACAAGGTCTGATTGGCTCACTCCCTTCCGTTTCATGGATGTACTTAGTGTAAAATGGGGCCAGCTGAGTAAATTAATGGTCACACACTGAGACCAGGAGTCTAGGGGATACCTAGAGAAAAATTTTATCTCCTTTATTATGGGTGTATGTTGAGTTGGGTGAAGCATGTTACGGGACATAATGTAACGTGAATTTAGAGTGTGTATGTAGTTAATAATTTTCCTAATATCGTTAATTCCCAGCTCGCAAGGACTGATATTAACCTGTTGAGTGCCCTTAAGGCCTGTTCATATGTGTGTTGGTAATAGGTCCTGTAGTTAATACTATTTTTCCATTTACTGATATTATCTTGCTTTGTGTAGTTTAATATTTCTTAAATAATTATGATAGTATTGTTTTTATTGTTGTGTCACTAATGGATGCCAGAGAATGACGGAACTGTTTTTCAGATGAGTTTTCTCCCATCTGTTGTAAGTGATACTGTGATTTAGTTCCTTTAATGCATTTAATATTTCTTTATAATTTCGATCTCAGGTATAACCTTTGCTCCCCAGAGTAGAGTTTAAGTTAGGTTAGGAAGTGTGCATCTGTTGGGGTAATATATTTTGTTGAGTGCCCTTAAGGCCTATTCATTGTAGAGTTATTAATTTCTTATTTTTTTTAATACCATTTTCTCATTGGTTGTTATTATTTTACTGAAAACCCTTAAGGCCTGCATCTGATGGTGTAACATAATTCTATTGAGTGCCCTTTAGGCCTATTCATGGTGGAATTAATAATTTCTTATTTTTATACCATTTCCGCAGTAGTGGATATTATTTTGTGAAAATCCTTAAGGCCTGTTTCATGTGTGCAAGCAACACTTCTTAAAACTTTGAATTTATTGCTGTCTGAAGAGGCATTGTCTGAGTTTCTAATAATTTCAATATCATTGTAGGTTATGTATCTATACTACTGTGCCAAGTAGCAACCTTGTAAATAAGCTACTGTGCCGAGTAGCATTTATATATGTAATTACGTGGTAACACTGCACGTGTTATGTGGCAACGTTGCCCAGAGGCTGCCATATGGCAAGGCAATCTCAGTCTGACTCTATGGGCCGTGCATGGCACACGCTAGTCATCACTTGTATTTCTCCTATCCGTTAATAAATGGACTTCAGTGTTACCCGGTGTTTCCCTACCCATCACTGCCTTCTTCAGGGAACACTTGGAACCTTCATGGCGCAGTGAGCAGGATCTGTGAACTTACAAGTGTGTGAACAATGGACAGTTAGACGGCGATATGCAACTGCCGGCGATGTGCGCGTCGACTCTTAGTGTGTTGTGTTGTGTTGCGTTGTGTTTCGCCGCGACGTGCAGTGCTGCGCCGTCACAGTGCGTTTTAGTGATGGTGGCAGTGTTAGTGTCAGTGTATTAGTGTGTCTAGAGCTGAGAGTTGAGCATTGGCCTGTCTTTTGTGGTACCCACAGAGCACGCAGGCGTACACCCTTCTCGTGTGACATCTGGGAAGACACTGACGTTCTTGCCACCGCAGCGGACACCACGATCTGCTCTCTTGAGACACACACACACACACACACACACACACGCACGCACTCACGGACAGAACAGTGGACTCTATGCGTTATTTCTGCGCTGCTTATGTCATATATATGTGGTTGGAGCTGATGAGGCGCCACTTTATATACTAAACAGCGCAGTTCAAGCATAATAAGATGGGCGGTAAGAAGGGACAACGTCAAGATGGGAGACACGACTCCCCACCACCTTCCCCTCCACCGGGCACAGACACTCATCCTCCACCTCCAGCGACGGACATTGCCACAATTCTGAGGTGGATGGACGACAGGGCCGAAAGACGCAGAGAGATGGAATTTCAGAGGGAGGAGATATGAAGAGAGGAGGAAAAGGCGTGTTTTGATGCACTATTGGCGACCATGGCGCTAACCCACCCTCCCTCACTCGCAGGTTTCGCGCACCAAGGTGCCAGTACCCTCCCTCTTCCACCACACCAGCGTCCTCCAGGTACTCTTGCTACTCCAACAGCTCCCAAGGCATCTGTTCAACCCCCACCCGCCCTCTCACCAGACGTCACATTTCACCTTTTTCGTGAGTGGAGGCGGCGGTGGACAGATTACTCCACGATGGTGGACCTTGATAACATGCCTCCAAACAAACAGCTCATCCAACTGCGGATGTGTTTGTCGCTGGAGACCCAGAGAGTTTTGGAGCACACGTTGCAAGTGCCTCCCGCTTCTACGTCTTCATTAACGGATGTGCTCGACCTTTTACAGGAGCACGTTAAGGGTCGGAATAACGAGGCTTTGCGTCGCCGCCCCTTCACGAGCTGCAAGCAGGCGGAGAATGAATCCTTGACGACTTTTTTGTACGTTTGAAGAGTTTGTCGGAGGAGATCGACGTCTGCAAGGCGCACAGCCGGGAATGTGAGGAAGCCTGGATCAAGCACGGGATCTTGACAGGTGTCAGGCAAAAAGAGTTGGTGCAGCGACTCATCCCCCTGGACGCTTCCTCCACACTCCAGGTGGTAGTGACTGATTGTCGGTCATACGAGGCCACCAAGTCCGCCACCTCTGCCTTACGGGCCCCATCTGATGTGAGAGCTATCTCACAGTACAAGAAGGGTAAGAAGGCGGCCAACAACGTGAAGGCTGCCTCACTTTCTTCCTGTGGCAGCTGTGGAAAGCAGCATGGCCCCAAGACATGCCCGGCAGCCGACGCACTGTGTCGTGGATGTGACCGAAAGGGCCACTGGTCTAACACAGACAGGTGCCCTGCACGAGGCCACAAGTGGCAGGCCTGCGGTCGTTATGGACACTACGACAAGTGCTGCCGCCAACCCAAGCCCAAAAGCCCGAGACGAGGAGGAAAGCAGCGCACTTCTCTTGGGGTGGTTCGCACGCAGCCCCCTTCAGATGGCCCACGCAGCCCCAAGAAGCAGCTGAGTCACATCAGGAGGGTGGAATCGACCACACGCCCCAGGGCTACCCCTTCCCCTACCATCCGGGTCTCCGTCACACACGGTGATATGTTGGGTCACATCGAGGTGATACCGGACACCGGCGCTGATACTACGGTGATAGGCCTGAAGCACCTCCAGAAACTGGGCCTCACCAAATGCGGCCTGGGACCAAAGCCGCAGCTGCAGTACTACAATGCGGACGGTTCCCAGATGCCGGACGCTGTGGGCTCCTTTCAAGCGGAGATCACTTACGGCGACAGGTCGTGTCACGGATGGATCGACGTGCAGCCTACTCTCGCTACACCCTTGTTGTCGTGGAAACACTGCAAGGAGTTAGGCGTGGTGCCCAGAGACTTTCCTGAGCAGATCCCAGCTGCTCGGTACACCGCCAGCAGGGTGCGTGAATCAACGAGCGACGCGCCTGGCGCTGCCGCACAGAGCTGCCCAGAACCCGCGTCCACTCCCGCCCCGCCTCCACCCAAGTCACGGCTGCTTCCTCTTCACAGCGAGACGTCTCCTTCAGCCGCATGGGCCTACTTCCTGAAGGAGTACTCGGATGTGCTGGTGACGAAGGAGGCCTTACGGACCGCGCCACTGAAGGCTATGGCGGGTCCGCCTATAATAATAATAATAATAATAAACGGTTTATTCATATAGTTGCAGCTGGTGGCTGAAAATATACAGACTTACATTAGATTTAGACATAATGATATAATATGCATTGAATACATTTACAGGGCTGTGCAGTACATAAATCAGGAGTTGTTTATTATTTTAACAATAGATGGGAGGGTGCTGTTCTTATATCTATCTGTGCGGGCTCTTATGGGCTGAATTTTGTTGTAGTGGCGGACTGGGCGAGTTGGGTGGGGGGCTGCAGGTGGCAGGAGGTGGCGATGGCGAGGGTGGTGCAGTAGTCCACGGCCAAACCTTTCCAGTGCTTGATGGTGGAGGTCACTGAGGGATGGCATTTCCAGGGTGGAGAGAGCGTTGGTGTAGCCGGAGTATTATGAACCAAGCATGATTCTGCAGGCCCTTTTCTGTACCTTCTCTAGCTGACGTTGTTGGGTGGAGTTGAGAGAAGACGACCAGGCTGGTGACGCATACGTTAGTTTGGGGAGAATAAAGGCGTTGTAGATGGTCCTCAGCTCTGGCGTGGGTGTCCCAAGTGACCTAAGTCTTCGTAGCATGTAGAGACGGTACGAGGATACACCTGCGGGAAGATGCAGAGCCGTTTGCCATACACACTCCCCGGTTGATCCCTCTCGCCTTCAGGGATTCAGTCATGAAGGAACTGGATTCCATGGTGGCCCAGGGTGTCATCGTACCCGTTGGTGACAACCCGTCCCCTTGGTGCCACCCTCTAGTCGCTGTGGCTAAGACTAACTGTGGAGTGCGGATTTTTACCGACTTGTCTAAGCTTAACAGCCAGGTGTCCTGTCCCGCCCACCCTTCACCAACACCTTTTGTAGCTATACGGAGTGTGGACCAAAAGGTATGGCACTTCTCAACAATGGACGCCCTCTGTGGTTACTGGCAGATCCCACTGAAGAAGGAGGATCAGCCATTGACCACTTTCATCACGCCTTATGGACGCTTCCGCGACTGCCGTGGCCCTATGGGATTCGCTGCTACGGGTAAACGCCTTCTGTTTCCGTGGTGACATGGCACTTCAAGGCGTGACCAACTGCGTGAAGGTAGTGGATGACGTCCTCCTCTACGATGAGGACTACCTGACGCATCTTCGCCGCATCGACGAGGTACTGACCAGGTGTAGGACGCACGGCATCACTCTGAATGCCGAGAAGTTAGTCTTGGCCGCACCTGCAGTGTCTTTCTGCGGCTACCGAATCTCAAGGGATGGCATTGCTGCGGACCCGGAGAAAGTTTGCGCCATAGCGGACTTTGCAAAACCTGCCAACCTTATGGATCTAAGGTCTTTCATGGGCCTGGTGAACCAGCTGGCAGAATTTTCTCCAGACGTCTCCGCCGCTGCCAGGCCTCTCTGGCCCCTGATGAGCCCCAAGAGGACTTTCACGTGGACCCCTGTCCACGACCTCGCCTTTCATAAGATGAAGGAGGCCCTGTCAAGTCCACCTATCTTCGCTACTTTCGACCCAGCGCTCCCCACCGTCCTCCAGACAGACGCCTCGCGCCTGTACGGGGTTGGTTACGCCCTTCTCCAGGATCACGGTGGAGGAAAGTACCGGCTCGTACAGTGTGGCTCTCGCTTCCTCACCGATGCTGAGTCTCACTACGCTACCATCGAGCTGGAGCTGCTGGCAGTGGTATGGGCCTTATCTGTGTGCAAGTTTTCCTTGATTGGCCTACAGCACTTCGACCTCATCACAGACCACAGGCCCTTGGTCCCCATTCATAATCACTATTCGCTGGACTCCATCGAGATTCCCCGCCTCCAGCGCCTGAAGGAGAAGATTTTGGCCTTCGCCTTCACCGCGGCTTGGCGCGCAGGTAAGGAGTTGTGCATCCCGGATGCCCTCTCCCGCTCCCCAGTCAGCCGCCCGACACCCGAAGACGAGATGCTCAGCACCGAGGCCGGTTTCTCCGTCAGCAACATCGTCACTTTGCAGGCCGTACAGTCCCTCGCCAGCACCCAGGCCTCAGTGTCGCCACCCGACAGCGATCTGGCCCTTGAGGAACTACGGACCGCGGCACGCGACGACCCCTCCTACACTCAGCTCTTGGAGAGTGTGAGGACTGGGTTCCCTCGCGACCATTTTGACCTCCACAATGCCTTACGCCCGTATTGGAAGATACGTGAGGACCTCTACGCAGATGGGGACCTCGTCCTGTACGGTGCCCGTGCGGTCGTCCCTGCAGCTCTCCATCTTTGCGTTCTGGCCTGCTTACACGACAGCCATCGTGGGGCAGAGGCCACCAAGCGCCGCGCAAGGCAGGCTGTGTACTGGCCCGGCATTGACGCGGATATCGTCAATACGGTCCGTGCCTGTGAGCCGTGCCAGATCATGCAGCCCAGTCAACAGCAGGAGCCCCTCTTTTGGGACGACGAACCCACCAGGCCCTTCGAGTCCGTGTCCGCTGATTTCTTCAGCACAGCTGTGAAACATTTCCTAGTTGTCGCCGACCGACTCTCTGGCTGGCCTGTGGTGGTAATCTGTGGCTCGGACACGACGTCCGCTGACACCATTCGCCATTTCCGGCACCTCTTTCGTGACCTGGGCGTCCCCGTACGTCTGCGGACGGACGGAGGGCCACAGTTCACCAGCCGGGATTTCACAGGATTCCTGGAGCGTTGAGGAGTCCGCCACATCGTATCAACACCCCACTACCCACAGTCAAACGGCCATGCTGAGGCTGCGGTCAAGACAGTCAAGCACCTCATACTCAAGGTGGCCCCTTCAGGCAACATAGACTGTGAGGCGTTTGAAAAGGACTCCTGGAGTTACGTAATACTCCCACCCACACAGGACGCTCCCCTGCCCAGATCCTGTATGGTCACTAGGGGGCAGTGAAATTTTGCTCAAAGCTGCACTCTTCAGGCCTTGTTCCTTATACATATCTAAGACTCCATGCCAAATTTGAAGCTGATATGTCGAGGATTAGTCTGCCGCATTTTCTACTGAAATTTTTAAATTTACCTACAGTACTAGCCAAACAGCCGCTGTGGCGGTGCAATGTTCTGTTCAGTGTTTATCAACTTTTTTTTCATATCTCTTATTTCATTTAAGTTGTCTTGTTGCAGATGAGTATGGTGCTATGTCTGTATTAACGAGGGCAGCCACAGATCATGCATTGTTTGGCTCTACAATTGTTCTTCCAGTGGACAAACTTCCCTCGAAAGGCGAGATGTTAAAGAACTGCTGGCGATATAAATGTGATGACGGAAAGTTTGCAGATGTCTCAATGATTATAAAGATGGCCGCCCAGGACTGTTCAGAAATATGGGAAAAAGCAATTGGAGATAGGCAGAATGTTCCTCTTCTTAGCCAAAAAACTATTGAGGAAAGGTTGAGAAAATTGTACAGTAGAGGAATTGAACTAAATAAGAACAAGAATGTAGGCAAAAAAGCTGCATTTCAGGTAGAAATGAAAGATTTGTTTGATATCTGTAGCTGTTATTGTCCCCTTGCCTCCTGTCAGGATGTGAGGTGCATAGTTAAGGAGTGTGACGGATATCACCTGGCATGTAATTGTGTTATAAAAGTTCCCAAACGTGAGATGCAGTTTCTCCTTGACCAGCGAGGTGATAGGAAGATGAAGATTGCAGGGGTTGACATGAAAGTGACGAAGATGTGGGACAGAGTGACGGCAAGAGAGAAGCATGATGCGGACAGAGTTAGGAGACAGCTTGAGCAAAAACATAGATATCTGGTAGCTGGAGATATTCCTTATGTTGAGGATAATTCAGATGATTCAAGAGATATTCCTCTCGTCAATACTGATGCTGATTTTGTCCCTGATCCAAGGGCTCTGACAGACACCAGTTCACAGAACCGGACAAGACTCCCTACACTGGCTGCCGCTTGTGACCGATACTTGATTAGTGATTATGCTGGAGCTGCCATTGCTACTGCCACCTTAACTGACTATGGCATTATCACAAAGGATGACAAGAGTCAGGTTATTGGACCACATAAGCTGCGGGATGCGAGACAAAAATACCGATTTAAGAGGCAAGAAATTGAGATGGCTAGTTTAGATAATTTGACGTCACTCTATTTTGATGGTAAGAAGACCGCAACTCGTGTGATGATAAAGAATGAGAAGACCGAGAAATGGAGTTCGAGGATGATGGTGAAAGATCATTATGTCATCATGGTTGAGCCTGGCAATGAATATCTCACACATGTGACTCCCAAGACTGGACACGGAAAGCAGATTGCCAAAACTATTCACGAGTTTCTGGTGGAGAAAAATCTAACCCAGCAGCCCATTGTGTGTGTTGGTTGTGATGGAACCAATGTAAATGTAGGATCAGAAAATGGAGTCATTCATCATCTTGAAATGTTACTTGGTCACCCGCTCCATTATTTCATATGTCAGCTTCACGGAAATGAGCTGCCTTTCTGCGCAGTTTTTTATCACTATGATGGTAAACCAAGTGGTCCTGAGCATTGGCGTGGTCCCATTGGAAAGCAGATCAAGGAGTCTTTGTCTGAGCTTCCAGTTGTCGCCTTCCAGCCAGTCAGTTTCCCTGATTTCCCTGTGTTTAATGATGAAATGGAGAAAGATCTGTCCTGGGATCAGAAATACCTGAATAGGATTTGTAAAGGAGTTATCACAGCTGTTGTTGAAGATGACTTGGCTGCTATTGAGCCAGGTCCTCCCTGTGTGTCAAGGTGGAACACCTTATGGAGTAGAATCCTCAGGCTGTATGTAGCAACATCAACACCCAGCCATGAGTTGAAAAGAATTGTCATTACAATAATAAAGTTCAGTGCTCCAATGTGGTTTTACATCAAGATACACCCTTACGTAACACACGGCTCAAGGAACGTATTCCAGTCCCTGCTATATATGAAACACCTGAATAGTGAGGAGGAGACGATAGTGGAGAAGGCTGTCCAGAGAAATGCATACTTCGCCCACACAGATGAACTTCTTCTTGGTATGTGTGCAGATGAGGACATGACTGTCAGAGAAAAAGCTGTCTCAATGATAAGAAAAATTAGAGAGGAGAACCAGCAAAAGGAAGAATGCACTGGCAGATCTGAAGAGGAGGAGGAAGATTCTGATGCTGCTATTGACGAGAATTTGTTAAACTATACTGATGAGGAGGGTAAAGATGGAGATGGGAATGAGGATGTGCCTCCTGTAGTCAACATGAGAAAGGTGGTGACTCCGAAACTAAAGTGGCAAGCAAAAAACTATCATTCCATGATTAACTGGAGGAATGAACTCAAGACTGAGCCTCCTTACATTGCTTCTCTGTCAAATCTACAGGTTAATGACATTCTTGAGACACCATTAGTGGTGCCCAAGTGGCCAAACAGCACTCAGGCGGTCGAGAGAGGCATAAAAGTGATGACTGAAGCTTGCACTGAAGTGACGGGATACGAATCGAGAGATGAATATATTAGGCAAAGATTATTGTCTAGGAAAATGATGCCAAGGTTCCGCACAAAAAAGAATTTCAATATGAACTTGTAATGATTTTCTATACGGTGTACATGTAAAAGAGCATATGAATTAAATCGATGTCACCCATGTAAAATTTATCATTATCCTGGAAAACATTAAATGACACCTAATTTTTGGTATACACTAAAAGTTGACAAAAAGTCGTTCGCGATGCGGCAGGGTAAGTATGCATGAAATGGCATGAAATTTTGCACATGTGTTTGTTATAGCCATACAAACGATGCCTGAAAAGTGCAGCCTGCAACTCAAATAAAAGTGTCTTTTCCCTGCCCCCTAATGGTCACCCTCTCCGCTCTTGCGTTCCTGCACACGCCAAGGCCTTCACGAAGGAGTGGCAGACTAGAGCCGAGAGCTGCGACCGCCGCGCCGCTACACGTGCCCAGAACGCCAAGGCTCGGAATGACGACCATGCCCGCCCTCTTCAGCCACTGGAGATTGGTGCTCTTGTCCGCGTCCAGGACCCGACGACGACACGATGGGACAAGGTGGGCATAGTGATGGGCATCGGCCAGTCGCGAGACTACAAGGTCAGGATGCCGAACAGCCGCGTCTGGTGGAGGAACCGCCGCTTCCTCCGGCCAGTCCCAACCCCTGCTGCTGGCCCCCTGACCGAGGACGAGTCCCCTACACCTCACGAGGATCCGCCCCATAATGCACCTCGACGCTCGGACCGACTTAGGACTAAGAAGTCCGCTCAAGACAAAAACTATGAGCGTGAGGGGGGTAGGGAGATGTAGGTTATGTATCTATGCTACTGTGCCGAGTAGCAACCTTGTAAATAAGCTACTGTGCCGAGTTGCATTTATATATTTAATTACGTGGCAACACTGCACGTGTTATGTGGCAACATTGCCTCGAGGCTGCCATATGGCAAGGCAGTCTCAATCTGACTCTGTGGGCCGTGCATGGCACACTCTAGTCACTACTTGTATTTCTCCTATCCGTTAATAAATGGACTTCAGTGTTACCCGGTGTTTCCCTACCCATCACTGCCTTCTTCAGGGAACACTTGGAACCTTCAATCATGTATAACTTTTATTCCCCAGAGTAGTGTTTTAAGTTCAAGTTAAGAGGTGCGCATATGTTGGTGTACCATTATTTGATTGTGTCTGTAGTGTTGGAGGGAATATAAGTGTGTAAATTTTACAGTGTGTCTCATTCATCCCAATCACGAATGCTATCCTACCAGGGGTCATGGAGAATTCATTTTGTTAGTAAATTTAAGTGTTCTTGTGCTGGTTCGGGTTTTTTCTCCAAAGGGGCGCTTCCACTGCAATTTCCATCTAATAATATTTAATAAACCTCTAGTCAAGTGAGAAATTAATTGCCAGTAATTCCGACCGCTTACATACACAAACACACACACACACTTATATATATATATATATATATATATATATATATATATATATATATATATATATATATATATATATATATATATTGTTACGAGTCGGGGATTTAGAAACTGGTTTAGAATATAGTTAAAAGTCTACCCAGATCCCAACAAGCAACAACAACAAAAAACTAAACAAATAAAGACAATCGGACTATAAAAGGGTAGACAAAGGATGCGAGTTTTTGTTGTGTATGATAAAGTACAATAAATTCCTTAACAAAATTTCCATCTTTCTATAATTTACCCTTAACCATACTTAACTTAAACATACGCAACATTGGCTTAACAGTATATACATATTTATACAACATACAACAATCTGAAGCAAGTGGAGGTGGGAGGTAATATAGGGTTACAATACTCAAGTGAGGTGCTGAAGTGTCTGACGAGTAGGGCTGAGTATTGAAGATGGTAGGTAGTCACTGTGCCGTAGGTTTTCAGGATAGGTAATCCAAGTGTGGTCACTTCCCAGAGTGAACTGAACTCTCCTCGATCCGGAGCTGATGAGGAAGAGTTGGATGAGGTGACGCAACAACCAGGATATGGAGAAAGGAAACCCAGAGTGGTGACTAAGACTAGTCATACTCGGGTCGCGTCCCTAGATGGCGTTGCTCGGTAGTGCTGGGTAGTTAGATCATGACGCAATAGATGGCGCCGATGGTAGAACGGTACCGATCTTGCCTCGCAAGCGGGATGTCACGGGTTCGATTCCCGGGCTGGTGGAAAAGTTGTTTGGACATACTTCCTAGCCCTCATTGGTCCCTGTTCACCTAACAGTTATGTAGGTACCTGTTGTAAATCGAAATTTGCGAATTCGTATTCAGGGAAAGTTGTTGGAGCTTCCAATAACTTGATGACATAAAACAATTGACTCTTCAGGCTTCTACACCCTAAACTCATGAGACATAAAGGCAAGCATGAACTTAGCATGCTTCCCTGTTGGGCACTGTAAACGCTTCTGCGCTTCACCTTACACAGGATGTAGGCGTGAGCCCAAAAAAAGAAAAAAAGATCTATAACCAACTTTTCCCTCCCTCCTTCCCTTCCTCCTCTCCCTACAGCACGCTCACTACCCTCTAAGGCGGAACTCAGTGGTGTTGAGTACCCAAGATATTACTTAAACTAAACCTCTCTCTCTCTCTCTCTCTCTCTTTCGTATACCATAGTTGAGTCTACCTTTTTTTTTAGCCTCATACCACCTTTAACGTTTGACTAAGGAAATTAATTACTTCGTCTAACTTTCCAAAGATTTTTTTCTTTTTATTTTTTTAGTTTCAAATTTATGCACAATGCCTCGCCTGTCAGCTGAGCATGATCGGGAGAGGAAGAAAAAATTTCGTTCAGGTTTTCCGACGTTGTTGTTCTACCTGGGCGTAATTGCTTCATTTTTTCCCATCGGTGAATTTCTAAAAAATAAAAATAAAAAATATTGGTACATGCTGAAAGGTAGATTGAGATGCCTGACGTAGAATTATGATGACTGCTTGTAATAATAATATTCTTCTTTCCAGTAAAACATTTCTAGCATTGTACCCTAAGTTAACGTAACCTACACAATATTACCTAAGTAAACATGAATATGTAGCTAACCTAACCTAACCTAACCTGACCTAACCTAACCTAACCTAACCTAACTTTATTTCCTGATAGTTATATAGTGACCGAAAAGTTCCGATCAAAGGTAGTTGTCAAGACAATATCGATACTATTTCTGGACGTTAATATTTTTTATTTACTTAAGTTAAACTGATAAGTACAATCTTTCATCTCCAAATATGAAGAAAAATTCATCGTACAAAAAAAAGGTGAATCATCGTTCTGATTTTGAAATGATGATCATGTGCATGTTATTATGGTCGTGGTAGGTAAAGCATGGGTATGTAAACATCATCCAATTGTGTTCGTAGGTTACTTCCCAGAGCCTTTGATGTTTGGACACAATTAGGCTACAGCTAACCCGGCCAGTACCTGTATCGATGATGGTTGCCCAGGTGATGATGCTCACTGTATATACCATTGGATTACCTGTGAGCACCATACCTGCTTTAGACAGGTGAGTCATAAGCATCAGACATAACCATGCGTAAGGTATATCAACTTAAACAATATTAATATTTTTATTATCAGTATTTACTGTTAAATTTAAATAATAACACTTTTTGCTATGGTCAGCAGATTGCTGATTTGTTGGTCTTATTGTTAGAGGACATAATATAGACCTCTTAGAATTCCTTCACTGGTTGTATGGAAACCCTTTACTTATGTTTTGATGAGATACGAGTATGATGTACGTCCATAAGTTAATAAAAATTTGCAGTATATTATTAATATTTTCCTCTGTTTGGTCTTATATAAAAATAATAATATCCATCTACTTATATCTACCTCAAGCAATTTCAATAATAATTAAACAAATAATAATATATTAAGAAAATATGCTATACTTTATAACACTTTTGTTTACTTCAGCAATGAGTCAAATTATCTTCATATACTCTCCTTCAACACAAAGATCTTGATAAAGTTCTCCTCCAACACAAAGACCGTGATAAAGTTCTCCTTCAACACAAAGATCTTCATAAAGTTCTCCTTCAACACAAAGATCTTCATAAAGTTCTCTTTCAACACAAATATCTTCATAAAGTTCTCCTTTAACAAAAAGATCTTCATAAACTTTCCTTCAACACAAAGATCTTCATAAAGTTCTCCTTCAACAGAAAAATCTTCATAAAGTTCTCCTTCAACACAAAGATCTTCATAAAGTTCTCCTTCAACATAAAAACCTTGAAAAAGTTTTCCTACAACACAAGGTCTTCATACAGTTTTCCTTCAACATAAAAGTGTTCATAAAGTTCTCCTTCAACACAAAGATCTTCTGAAAGTTCTCCTTTAACACAAAGATCTTCATAAAGTTCTCCTTCAACACAAAGCTCTTCATAAAGTTCTCCTTCAACACAAAGATATTCATAAAGCTCTCCTTCAACACAAAGATCTCCATTAACTTTTTTCAACACAAAGATCTTCATAAAGTTTTCCTTCAACTCAAAGATCTTCATAAAGTTCTCCTTCAACACAAAGATCTTCATAAAGTTCTTTTAATCTTCATAAACTCCTCTTCAACATTCAGGTAAGGAGACCATGTGTAAATTTCATATCAATTAAACGAACTTGCTGATTAAAATTTATTTATGAAGAATACACTCCTACTTGCCTTTTAATAAAAAATAATTAGACTTGGAATATAAACAAAATATTCATAAGTACATAAAAAATACCTTTAAACTTTTCGAATTAGAGGATTAATATTTTAATATTTTTTAATTACCCAAAGGATTAGAGATTTTTTTTTCCTCCTTGCTGGAACACAACTTTCAAATTAGCATGAAGGTCGTATAAGAGGGGGGGGGGGAAGGGGGGCGACAGAAGATAAGGGGGGAGGTGGGTAACAATCACACGGAGGACGGAGGAATTTGGATCGCGAAAACGTACATGATTTCTTAATTAAAAAAAGGATTAGAAGCAATTAAGCGAATTGCATTAGACGTGGTGGATGGTGGTGACACTATGAATGGCGGCACTTAGGACCACCACCACCTACAACTGCCACCACCACTAATACTACCATCACCTGCCACCACCATTAATACTACCACCACCCACCGTCAGTAATGCTACCACCATCTAGCACTATCACCACCTACCATCACTAATAATACTACCACCAGCTACCACCACCACTAATACTACCACCACCACTAATACTACCACCACCTACCACCACCACCTCTAAAACTACCATAACATATTCCCACCATCACCTACCACCACCACGACTTTAAATTTATTTTTTACCTTGGCCTCCAACCTACCCCAATAGCCACACCTCCACTATTTTGTTACCCTAATATTAAATACCCTAATACAAAACTAGTTACCCTAGTTGAGTTACTTAAGCGACAGATGAATGTGGCATTTGGTGACTGTTGTTGGCTTTGGGGCCGAGATCTTGTTCCCCAGAGGCTGCAACGCAGATTCTAGGCTGCTGCTGCTGCTTTTGTTCAGATAACACCTCGGCCAGTCTTGCTTAAATACATATTGCACCAGGGGATAAAAATGAGTTGTAAATATTTATCAGGGCTTCATCTAAGGTAAACTCCTGACATGGATAAAGGGTTATCTGTCCAACAGGCATGCCAGTTTTCTGTTCAGGGGAGTCAATAGTACCAGAATGAGAGCATTTGAGCTTGGCACGCCCCAGGGAAGAGTGTTAAGTCCTATGCTCTTTAATATACTGATGCACAAGCTTATTGCTGACATTCCAGTTCAGCCAAACGAGGCTGTAATATGCTATGCTGATGACATCTACATTATGACACAGACCAAGCTCAGGCTCCAAGCCTTGCTGGATGTATTTGCACGGGGGACTGTGGAATGTGGTCTCATAGTATCTGTTAACAAGACGGGGGTCTTCAATCCTCGTCCCGCTCACCGTCTGTCTCTTGACTTTAACATTAACAGCATGCCCTTGGAACTATGTAGCTCTTATAAATATCTTAGAATTTGGGTGAATGATGCAAACTTTGTTGGCAACCTTCGTGCCAAACTAATGCAGCTTATCAAACTCCTCAGAACCCTCGTTGGCAAGGGCTATGGGATTAACATCACCTATGCTCCTACTTTCTATTTTCACTTCATTCATTCTGTAGTTGACTATCATGCTCTCCATCTTGTGACTATTCCGCCTAAACAAGTCAACAGCCTTGAGGTAGTGCAAAGTGAAGCCATGCTCATCATTCTAGGATGCCCTTAATCAACCAGAATTGTAAACATGTGGAAAGAGAATCCGCTGCCCCCCCCCCCCCCTATCTGAGATGATAGCTCTACTTAATACCATGTTTTGTGTCAAAGTTTTGAAGAACAATTGTCCCCAAACTACAGCTCAAACTAAGTTGATGTTCTATCTAAGTAATCCCGACCATCTCGCTAACCTTCCACAAAAGACTCTCCTTGGGGCATAGCTTCATAAAAGTGTTGCAAATCTCTTGAAATTGAATGTCCCAATCACCCCAGGCGAACCCAATAATGCCATTTCTCCTTGGCTGGATATATCAGTTCCTATTAATTACACTCCTGTTGGTAGTAAGCAAATGTTAAACACCGATATGATGATGTGTGTCACACTAGAAACTATTAACAGACACATAGAGAGAATAAAATCAAGTTAATGTTATGCTTTAACTGATGGTTCTGTGCAGACAAACACAGGTAGAACAGGCTGTGCAATTGTAATATATAAAGAAAAAGAGATGATAGTGTCAAACAAGCAAAGGCAGACCAAGTGAGCCAGCACAACACAAACTGAACTAACTGGAATCTACTTAGCTACAGCCTACCTTAAAGAAATTGGAGGTGGGGTGATATTCTGTGACTCTCAAAGTGATATTAAAAGAAATGTGATAACTGCTAATGAGAACAAATCTGGTATCGAATTTGTGTGGATTCTGTCCCATGTTGGAATTAGGTATCATGACTATGGTGATAGACTGGCCAATGAAGCATGTAAGAAAGAAAATGTTGACCGTGACCTTGGCCTGTCCAATACTGTACTTAAAATCATTCACATCAGAATCATGAGCTCTGATCTAGAAGAACTGAGACATGCAGAGACCTGGCAGTTGTAGCATTAGTAAATATGACAAATTTTGTGACGAGAGGTACCGGCATAGCCAGCATAAGGACAGAACCAGACAATGTGATGTAGTCATGGCCAGAATTAGGCTAAGATACAGACACATCTGGCAAGTTAGTAACACTATATTCATACCGGAACACTCAGCATGTGAAATTTGTGATAAACCTTTACAGCATACACTTGAACACTATATTATTGAATGTGACACTGTCAAAGACTTCAGGCTACCTGGCTTATTGTATCATGAACTTTATAATTACTACATTGAATCAGGGGTGCTTGAGGACATTCTTGCTGTTAATCCCAAATTTGCTAGCCCACACTGATTAATCTTCAATTAGTGTATGACGTCCAATGTATATGAACCACTGTCTTGTATGGCAGTGAACAGTGACATCACCCACATCAGCCTGACCTATATATACTGCTAATGAATATGATGTATATCTTTGTGTACCAACCTCTGTCCTGTATGGCAGTGAACAGTGACATCACCCACATGAATCTGACCTATATATATTGTTAATGAATATGATTTATTTCTTTGTGTATGAACCTCTGTCCTGCGTGGCAGTGAGAAGTGCTACCACCCTCAGTGTCAAGACCTGACTGAATTACTCAGAATAAGCAAACTGTACTCCAAGCTTTGTCAATAAATTGGTTAAACTAACAAAAAGGTCCCATCCTGCCAGAGGTTGTGAACATCAAAAAACGTGAAGATGCCTTGAACCACATTTCTAATTATCACGATTCTCTTTAGTCACACCCTGTTCATGTCGTTCTCGTTCCTCTAGCTCTTAGCCGGCGGTCGAACTATATATAGATGGTCCGGAATGTGCTGAAAAATTGCGGTGAGACTATACACTGTATATAGACGCTTCTCCAAAACATCTCCTGTGTTTCCCAGCTGAGACTATATACAGTATAGTCGGATATGTACTCGCATGAGTGCCCTAAAGCCTCAGAAATCCCTAACTAGCAACTCAAGGGTGGCGATGGCTTGCCTGATCGCTGGCGCCAGCCGCCTAAGGCTCCAATCACTCCAACAGTTTGTTCCCAGCTTTCATAAGGTACAGAGCACTCTCTTTGGTTTCATCTGTGGAGTTGAATTTACATTCTTTCTTTTGATATTTTAAAGAGAGCTAAGCTTTGTCAGATATAATTTTCAATTATTTTTTTGTCTGTTTGAAATTTGACCATTCATTTACTTTTTATTTCCTTTGCCTGTACAGTATATAGAAATTATAGCCATAATTATGTTCCGTAGGAGGAATATTCCTGATGAGGAAATACAGTATATTCTAGACCACGATTTTGATGATGAATTCATGGATGATATTAGTGATGATGCAAAATCAAATAGTGGTGGTGATGACACTGATAGTGGTGATGAATCACAACTTTAGATTATTACAGAGGAACCATATGATATTCTGTCAGGTGCAGAAGTTGATGGTCAAGATGACATTGCTTCGGTTGGATGGTTGAGCAATTCTCCAGTTAGTAGATAACGATTTCCATTTACTGTAGACACTGGAGTCAAAGTAGTTTTGCAAGATCTTCAGAACCCAATAGATATTTTTTTGTCTTTTGTAGACAAAGATATAATATAGTGAGAGAGACAAACAAATATGCTGCCAAGGTCTGTGAAGAAAAGAGAAAGAGCGCAAGGGTATTACAAAGTACTACAAGAAGCTATTTTTCAGGCTGATAAAAATGAGTTTGCGTAACTGCCATGTAATCTACAAGAAAAATGGAGGCCAGAAAAACCTCCTTGAGTTCAAGTTGCTCTTGATTGAACAGATTGTGTCTGCATATAGCAAAGATGTTTATTGGATAAAAAACCCCACAAGCTCAGTGACTCTTGGGTCACGCCCTACAAGACTGAGTGGAAGACATTTTCCAATAGAGACAGAGTCAGCTGAAGGTGGTAGTACAAAGAAGGTTCAGAAGAGATGTATTTACTGTGCAATGCAAAAGAAAGTGAGGAGAAGTATCTACAGCTGTGATGTTTATCAAGTTGCACTGTGTATTACTCCATGTTTTAAGCTTTTCCACGCATCAGAAGGCCTTCCAAAGTAGGAGAGTGACAGCAGTGAATGAACAAATGCCATAAGAAGCAACAGTAAAGCAACAATATAGTAAGGGAGGGTGGAAGGGAAACCACATCCAGGTCACAAATCCTGGACACAGTTTGGCTGTGGGTGTG
The DNA here is from genome assembly GCA_958450375.1 of Homarus gammarus. Classification (NCBI taxonomy): domain Eukaryota; kingdom Metazoa; phylum Arthropoda; class Malacostraca; order Decapoda; family Nephropidae; genus Homarus; species Homarus gammarus. The sequence goes on from CAUDMG010002025.1 coordinate 109,907, forward strand.
AGTCACCCCACGTACCTTACTTATACTAATATAAATAATAGTCACTTACAAAATTCAAATTTTATTATTAAAAGCATCTTTGCTATGTTAATAAAATATAGCAATTGTTCCATTTTGCGGTAGAGTCTATATATAGATGGTGTTAAAATTTCACAAAATGCGGTGAAACTATATTTATGTTCCACTCCAGTGGTCAGCGGCATCTATATAATGACGAATTATAACTTTGGCGCTTCTTCAGTCACTGCTGCCGCTACCCTAAGGGCTAGAGATAGGTTTTAGTGACATGTGGCCTTGGGGTCGAATGCCCTGATGTCAAAGAAGGCTCGTTGTCTCCGCGTCTAGAATCCATGAGCGCTGACGTCCACACGGCTTCGTTGGATGTGTTGGAAGTCCTGTGATGGAGATTTTTACCGTCCAATGGAAGGAGGGTCGGTTTCACCGTGACGTCGTGACAGATCTCCTTCAGAATATTCGCTGTGGGATCCCAAACCTAGTCATGCCCCATGCATACGAAGTTCCCCTACTTGCACACCATGGAGTGATCGATGTCGTAGGATCAGTCACACATGCATTGGGAGGGCAAACCTTTTACTGGCCAACCGTACCAAAGACTCCTTAGAGCAATGGCATCTGCAAATCTTTGTTTGTTAAGACTGAAGCCCTTACCCCTATCAGTAACGTTGTTAGCTAGTTTGAGGCGCCCACCTCCTGCGCTCTAGCAATTTCTTTTAAGTTCTCTAACAATTGCTGCATCAGTTGTTTAATTTTTTTGGTATCCACCTGACTTGCTGCATTTTGAGCTACTATGTGCTCAGTGAGAGCTGTCGTGAGCTTGATAGCGTTCTTATGTTCAGTGGTCCTCTGGATTTGTCAATCCCATTCCTATCACCTACCTACTACGACCATCACTACTACCACCACCATCACTACCACCACCACCACCTGCCTACCACCTCTGCTGTTACTAACTCCGCTATTTTGGGGGAGGGGCGCTAAAGATAGTTTGCCCCCCTTCTGGATCAGCCCCTGCCCCCCATCACTAACACCACCTCCAACTCTACCACAAACAGCAAGCCTTAATTACTTCCAATACGAGGACGCTACCCGAAGGTAAAGAAAGAAAGGAAAGGGTATAAAGGGACGAGAAGGTTAAAGGGAGGAAGAGAATGGGAGGTTAAATGAATTAAGCGAAGAAGACGAAGGCAAGGAAGAAGAGGAGAGAGAGCGAAGGGAGGAAGAGGACGGGAGGTTAAATGAAGTAAGCGAAGGAAAAAGATAGGCAGGAGAAGGGGGAGGTAAGGTGTGAGTTTTGGGATTTGTAGCCCAAGGAAAGGGGAAGAATAGGAGGGAAGAAAGGTGCCTGGGGAAATGGGTAGAGAAGAGGGGTGAAGGGGGTTAATTGGAACGGATAAGAAAATAAAAGCGAAAACAGGTGTACAGTATAGTTACTTACATTAAACATGATCATTAAGATTGGATGTTACATGTTAAGTCATTTAAATTACCATTACACTTCCCTTTCCCCTTCACCACACATCCTCATGTTTATATTCTTCTAAGATTACCCAAGTAGCACATGTAATTAGTCAGAAATAATTTTCCATAAAATTTATTTTTTCATCTCATTAATTTACAAAATATATTAGCAACTGTGTGTCGTGTCGTCAAAACTCTTGGTGGGATGGAAGTGGTATCTGGCAACTTCAATGAGCAGTTATGCCATATGTCGCAGTAAAACTGATTTTATTCGAATAAAACACTATTGAAATCTTTAGGTCAGTTCAAGGAAATGTTTCGGTACACACTCAATGTTATATTCCGAGCATTTCACAAAGAATTAATCGAAGATATTTAGAGACAGAATGACAAAATTACCCGCAGGCGATAATTTAAGAACCAATTGCTTACATAAAGGGTATTATGAACAACAACATACCCTATCATGTCCGAAGAAGGGTATTATGGAAAGCAATATACCCTAGCATGTCAAAAAAAGGTATCAAGATGTATTTTGTAGTGAATAAACCCTTTGTCGCCTAAAATACCCTTTTATACCCTTCATTTTTTACAGGATACAGATAACTAGAGATAGAATGAAAGAAAGAGGAGGAAGGAAATAGAGAAAAAAATAGAAAAACAAACAAGGAGGGCAAATTATGGCGAGAAAATAAGGATGAAGACGAGAAAGAACGAGAAATGAAGGAAAATAGGGAAATCAGATGGAGGCGGAACGACGAAATAGGGTGGAAGAGGCTTAAGGAATAAAGATGAAAGATAAAGAGAGGGATTAAAGGGATAAACAGTTTCGAGTAGGAGGGGCAGGTAGTGGGAGAGACAGACAGTGGAGGAGACAACGTAGTGGGAGAGACATGTTATGGGAGAGACAGGTGGTAGGAGACACAGATAGTGGGAGAGACAGGTAGTGGGGGAGAGACAGGTAGTGGGGGAGAGACAGGTAGTGGGGGAGGGACAAGTAGTGGAAGAGACAGGTAGTGGGAGAGAGAGGTAGTGGAGGAGCCAGATAATGGGAGAGACAGGTAGTGAGGTATACAGGTCGCAGGGAGACAAGTAGTGGGGAGAGACAGTTAGTGAAGGAGACAGGTAGTGGAGGAGACAGGTAGTGGGAGAGACAGGTAGTGAGGTATACAGGTCGCAGGGAGACTGGTAGGGAAGGAGACAGGTGAGCCACAGGGGGAGACAGGAGAAGAAGAAAATAATTAAAGCAGACAAAAGAAAAATAAGAAGAATGGGAAAGGGGGAGGAACGGAGAGTATCTAGGAGTACACACACACACACACACACACACACACACACACACACACACACACACATACATACACACACACACACACACACACACACACACACTCACACACACACACACACACACACACATACATAAACACACACACACACATACATACACACATACATACACACATACATACACATACACACGCACACACACACACACACATACATACATACACACACACACACACACACACACACACACACACACTGACAGACCGTACCATTACACTGAAGTTCCACGGATATGGTATGATCTCCCGTCTCTACTGCTATCCAACGTCACTTCCCTAGCTAACAAGTTTGACGAGCTGGCAACTACAGTCAGGTCAGCCGCCGAGAGCGTCGTTGCCATATGTGAGGCTTGTCAAATTGTGCCTGAAACGTGTCATATTGAGGGATATCAACTCTTTCATCACCTTCGTCCACATAGACGCGGAGGGGGAGTTGCCATCTTCTGTCAAGATGACCTACGCCCGTCACGCCTGGATGTTCAAGTCCCAGCAGATGTGGAAGCATTATGGGTACGTGTTGTGCCACAGGCCCACCCTCGCCACACTGCTTCCATCATAATCTGTGTGGCATACCATCCGCCTCGCTCACCCACCAGAGACACTCTTTTCAATCATCTCATTACCACCTCAGACCACCTAAGAGTCAGGTACCCATGTGCCAAGTTAGTATTATGTGGGGATTATAATGAAATTGACACCACTGATATCCAGGACCAGCTATCACTATCACAAGTTGTGACCTTCCCCACACACGGTCAAAATACCCTTGACCTTATCTTAACTGACTTAGCGGACCAGTACCAACAACCTCAACCAATGCCTCCTATCAGGTGTAGCACACACTTATCAGTGCTCTGGTCCCCAGCTGCCACTCCCACTCAAGCACAGAGACCCTACATCAAGACCTACAGGCCGATTACTGACTCTGCAGTAGGGTGTGTCAATTTTGTCAACATGTTAAAAATCAAATTTGGTAGTCAAAATATTGTGCCTCTTTATGTCTAAACTTGAGATTAGCAAACAAAAATGAATTGAAATAACCCTCACCTACATCAATTATACCTTAAAGTTTCAAATATCAGTATTTCAACAAATTAATGAGATTGATTAGAATTATTCACTTAATATTAACTAATCTCATGTAAGCATATGGATTATGGAGTATTTTATGGAGTACAATATGCATGTCAGAACATGAACATGAACAGGCTCTCCGTGTGGGACAGTTTAATTCTTGTACCAAGCGTGAGGATAAGGCGCCCGGCTCACTCTCCTTCTAGATATCATAGACGGTGGTTTGCTCTCATTGCACTTGCACCTACTCTACCAGACGAATTCTACATTTTAATTATTGTAAGTAGGGCATATTGATTGTCGCAGTTACTTATATCATTGTATAAAACATTATGTTCTAAGAAATTATTATGTTATTTCTGTTACAGCATTTTTGATAAACAAATTGATATTTTTTGAAACAATAATTGAATTATGAAACATTGAAATATTTTTCTATTTGTCAGATAGTGTGAAGATGTCAAAATTGAAGACAAGAAGTCAGTTGTCAACCCACTTGAGCCTGCTAGTTGGTAAAGGGAAGGAGCTTCCTGTATCAGAACTTCCAACAGTGAGAGACATGCTAAGATTAGGGTTACTCCTTCGAGAAAAAAATGCAAAGGACAGAAGGAACTATACAGATAAAGAACTCATAAATGACATGATAGTCCCTCTTCTGCATCAATGGACAAAAGCTAATGCACTATTCAAACCACCTGTGATTAATCAGTGTCGAACTATTGAGCTAAAACTAACGAAATTATGGCACAAAGCAGTTGAAACATCACTTGGTAAAGGAAACTTGGCCAGGAAAAATGAATTTCTGCACACACTTGATACTCTGTATGACATTTTGACCTGCAAGTGCTCCATACAATTATGTTCTGAATCCAACTGTTCTCACTCAGGTAAGAGAGAAAATAATTCCCACATTGATTGTGGTTGTCCTCGTGAAAAGAAGATCCCTGTCTTAGAGCTTGAATTTGTAAAGGCACAGAGGACAAAGGCAGAAGGCCAAGGAAGTATGCAAATGGGTTCAATAGATTATTCAGAAACAAAGAAGCAGATTGCTAATGCCAAGAAGAGAGAACAAATCCGAGAGAGGGAACAAAAGAAGAAAATGAAGAGTGAAGAAGCCATCCAAAGAGAGGAAGAGCTGTGTCAAGATGTTTATCACTTCTTTGATAGTTCTTCTGATGAACAGGAAGCAACATCAGATGATAGTTCCAAAGAGCCATCTGAACCTTTACCAAAGAAAATGAAATACAACACAAGAAATATTTCAAACATTGCTTTAGCTAGTATTCGCCACCATGCTGGACTTCGTGAGGCTGCAGAAATTGCAACTGCCGCTTGGATAGATGCAGGCCTCATCAGCCGAGAGGATGTATCTTTGGTGATAGATCATAATAAAATTAGAAGAGCACAAGAAAAAATAATGAAGGAAATATCTGATCAGCATGAAAAAGATTTAAGCGAGGGAGGGCTCTCCTGTCTTTTGTTTGATGGAAGAATAGATGACACAAAAGTTTTGCTAGAAGTAGAGGGAGTGAACAGAAAGTTTCCAGGTCTCATCAAAGAAGAACACTACTCTGTCTGTTCTGAGCCTGGTGGTCGGTTTTTGTTTCACTTTGCTCCCGAAACTGAAGTAGAAGGGAAGAAACATGCAGAGGTCATTGCTGATCATATTTTATGTTGGGTTCAGGAGAGAGGACTTGGCAGTTCACTGCAGGCTGTTGGTGGAGATTCAACTGCAGTGAACACCGGATGGCAGGGGGGTGTACTGACGCATTTAGAGAAAAAACTAGGAAGAAGACTTGTTTGGATTGTATGTGATTTACATACAGGCGAGCTACCTCTTCGTCATCTCATCCAGGAACTTGATGGTCCTACAAAGAGCAACAACAAGTGGTCAGGTCCCCTTGGTATCATGCTGGATGAAGCAACACAACTAGAAATAAATACAACCTTTCCAAAGGTCGAAGTTGGCCCTCCCCTTCCGGCGTTGTCTGAAGGAGTCATCAAAGATCTCAGCACAGATCAATCCTATGCTTATCGTATTGCCCAAGCAATAAGATCAGGAGAAGTGCCTCAGTCATTGGCTCTCTTGGAGATTGGACCTGTCAGTCACAGCCGTTGGTTAACTACAGCTCTTCGTTTCTGCAGGATTTGGATTTCCAAACACGAATTGAAGGGCAAAGTGCTGAAGAATTTGAGGTTAATTGTTGAATTTATTATTGGAGTTTATCTTCCCCAGTGGTTTAGTGTGAAACTTAATCCTATGTGGATGGATGGGCCCAATCACCTTTTGTTTCAATTGCAGCTAGTAAGAACACAGAGGAAGGTAGTGAGGGACATCGTGTTACCTGTGGCAAGAAGGTCCGCTTGGTATGCTCGATCAGAAGCAGTTTTGCAAGCAATGCTTTGCAGTCAATGTACCAATCTCCGAACCGAGGCTGTAGAAGTCATTCTAAAGATTAGAGGAACGCTAATAGATGACGACCAGTTGGGAGACTGTTCGTTTCATTCAAGAAAAGTTCCCCCAATAAACGTCAATGCCACCAAATTGTCAGAATTGGTTGACTTGAGTTTGGAAGTCTTAGAGCCACCATTGACAACAAGTCTAACTAGCCAAGAATTGAGAAACCTTAAAGAGACTCCAATGCAGTTGCCGAAGTGGCCTTCCCACACTCAAAGTGTGGAGAGATGTGTGAAAATGGTCACAGAAGCAGCGGGCCATGTTTACAGCCACGAGAGGCGAGAAGGTTACATCAAAGCACAAATAGCAAGCAGACTACTGATGACAAGAAACCAAAGCAAAGAGAGTATGAAGGCATTGGTTACTTTCAAATAGACTACGGATAATAAAATATAATAATTTGAAACTTGAAACAGTAACATGTGTGCAAACGCTGGTTATGTTATAAATTCACAAATATGTACATTTAAAAATCCATTTGATGTAGATAGGACTTATTATAAAAAAAAATTTATGCCAGAATATTGTTTTGCATGCTTAAAGACTACAATAAATTGCTACAAAATTACTCGATTTTCAATTTAGCCAGTTCACCCCCTAAATTGACACACCCTACTCTACAGTGCGCCTCTTCGGGCAGTGGATAATTCACCATCCCTGGACTGAAGTACTTAGCGTGGATGACGTGGAAACCAAATGGATAAATTATACCAACACCACCACGGAAGCTCACCACCACTTCTTCCCCGAGAAGTCCGTCAGATCTCACCCAGCTGACTTGCCCTGGATCACACCTCGGATCAAAAGACTTATGCAACAGAGAGACAGAGCCTTTCATCTCAATGACCACATCCTCTACAGGTCCCTTCGCAACCGAGCCATCCGCGAAGTATGCACTGCAAAGAAGTCCCAGTACCCAACCAAATTACAACACCTGAAGCAGACCAACATCAGTCAATGGTATGGTAAGCTTAAAGAACTCTGTGGACTAAACAATAAGACACACCCCCTCCCCTACCTTAGCCATCTCTCTAATGTTGACGCAGCTGAGCAAACAAACAACCATTTCGCTACTATATGCCAAACGCTCCCCCGGCTTGACACAACCGCTCTCCCTGCTTACCTGCCAGCCCCCCCCCCCTCCCACTGATCTAGTAGAAGAATTTGAAGTAGCAAAACGCCTGGACAAACTAAAATTAAAACGCTGTACCACCCCCATTGACTTACCAATGAAACTCTTCAAGGAGTTCTCCCCGGAGCTTGCTAAACCCCTATGCTCCATCATCAATGCTTCTCTCAGTCAAGCCAGATGCCCAGCTGACTAGAAGACCTCTTTTGTATCACAAGTGCCCAAGTCAACCAGCCCACAATCCTTAAATCAGCTACGACTTATTGCAATCACCCCAATACCCAACCTAATCTGTGAAAGTTTTGTGTTCGACTGGGCTTATGCTGATATTGCAGGAGTCGTAGACCCTCAGCAATTTGGCAACATAAAAACTTCCTCCACCACTCACTGTCTTGTCAGCTTTCTCGATTACAGATACCGCCATCTCGAGAAACGAATAACGTCTGTTGCTGTCGCCTTCATTGATTTCACTAAAGCATTCGACCTAGTCGACCACAATATAATCATAAACAAAGCTATTGACCTCGGGCTTCGGAGAAGTCTTATACCATGGCTTACAGACTTCCTCAGTGACCGACGCCAAGCTGTACACTTCCGAGGGGCTGTCTCCACCTTTCAGTCACTCACCTGTGGCGTCCCCCAAGGCACCAAGATGGGACCACTCTGCTTCCTTTTGCTCATCAATGATGCCCTAAGAGAAACCCCCGCTCGCTGGAAATATGTCGACGACTCCACCATCGGGATCAGCGTCAACAATTCTGCTCCCAACTATACCGCCCTTCAGGATTTATTGAGCAGTCTTCAAAACTGGGCCACCAACAACCATGTCACCATCAACCATACCAAGACCATGGTTATGCACATCAACCTCTCCTCCGACATTGTCCCACCTCCTTCCATTACTTTAGGTCCGAACACACTCCAGGTTGTAGATTCCACGAAGCTCCTCGGCGTCACCATAGACAGCAAACTAAATTGGAAACCACATGTCAGTGAAATTGTCAAATCCTCCAGTTTCCGTCTCCACCTCCTCTGCTGACTCAAGTCCCTCGGAGTTCCTGCACCCTAGCTCCTCAGTGTTTACACAACATTCATACTTCCCAAGCTCACCTATGCCTCCTCCACCTGGTCTTCCTCCGTAAATGCCACACAACGTAAACACCTAGAAAAAGTGCAAAAGAGGGCATGCAAGATTATTCTCTCCCCTTCCTACTCCACATATCAAGAAGCGCTCAAGACACTGACCCTTTCGACTCTCACTGACCATCACCACGACCTCATCTGCAAATTTGGTAAGAAGCTTCTACACCATCCTCGACACCGGCTCCTACTACCACCTGAGATCCCTAGCCCGAAAATTGCTGTTCGACACCACAACCGCATCCAGCCCATACGTGCACGAACTGATCGCTATAAGAGCAGCCCAGTCCCAACCATTGTAAAAATTACACTGGGGAACAAAATTCAACTTTTTGTCAGTTGCATACATTTTGAAACCTGTTTCTGGGTAAATTGAGGTCACTGAATTCAAATATGGCACCGGTTTTTTTCTATCGGGTCTAGTTGTGTTGCGGTGAGTTACCTACCATTTACTACTATTATAGTTAGACTACCATATACTACTGCTAAAAATCTAAACCAGCACACAGAGAGGAATTACCAAACACGTAGAATTAATTTTTAATTACTTTTATTTACCTTGACAAGCATATTTTGGATTCATCAGTTGCTTTTGTGAACTATGCCAGATTTATTCAGGCACAAACTTGCGTTTAATGGACTGTCTTGAATATCGCCTCTCAGTGCAGTCTCGCTGAATGCTCCAGCAATAGTCCGCCATCATGTGAATGTCCCAGCGACCTTGATTCCTGTCTTCCATGACTTTGATATCCTGGTGAAAGCGTTCACCTTGCTCATCACTCACGTCCCCCAAGTTTGCCGGAAACAGTTCAAGATGACTGTTCAGGAAATGCATCTTAATGCTCATGTTGCAACCTAACACATGGAAACTTTCCATCAAAGATTCAACGAGCTCTATATAGTCCTCTGATTTCCTGTTTCCAAGAAAGTTCCTTACAACAGAAACGAATGCTCCCCATGCATTTCTCTCAACATCAGTCATGGATTGAGTGAAGGCTTGGTCTTTAATCAGCGTCTTAATTGGAGGGCCGTCGAAAATACCTGCTTTGAGTTTTTCTAGCGTTAAACCAGGGAACACTTCACACAGATACTTAAAACAGTCACTGCCAGTATCGAGCGCCTTGACAAACTGTTTCATAAGGCCCAGCTTGATGTGAAGGGGCGGGAAAACAATTTTTTCATGTTCCACTAGGGGTTCATAAATGATGTTCTTTTCCCCAACATTGAGGCTTTCCCTAACTGGCCATTCCTTCTGAATCCAGTGTCTGTCTTTGGCTCTGCTGTCCCAGAGGCAGATAAAGCAAGGAAATTTTGTATACCCACCTTGCTGTCCTAGCAAAAAATTGACCATTTTTAGAACACAGATGATCCATTTGTGTTCTTCATATTTGAGTAGCTCCAAAACCGTTTTGATATGTTCATATTTTTTTTTCAGGTGTACTGAGTGTCCTTTGGGTATTGCGCCAAAGATGTTGCCTATATGTAATAAAACACACTTCAGACTCCGCTTAGAGCTATCTATAAAGAGGCGCCACTCTTTCGGATCATAACCTGGAGCTCCCATCGCGGTGACTAATCCAGAAATATCACAACAGTAGACGAAGTCAAATTTAGAATCAAAGAACTGTAAGAGGTTCTATTCTCTGTTGCGAAAGAATGTTACCTTTGTGTCTATTTTCAGCAAGTTTTTATCTTTTAACCGTGAAGCCAACAATTCTGACAGCTTTTTAGACAGACCCAGATCTCGAACTAAGTCAAAACTAGACCTGATCTGCACAAACGAATGCCATTTTCAGAATCTGTGACCTCACATCTACCAGAATCAAGTGTCAGAACTCATGCAACCGAAAGTGTGTTCCCCAGTGTTATCAATAACTTGCAATGTATTCACTCCCAGTAAATACTACTTCTTGCACTGTCACTATGTTGAAATGCACTGTAGTTTGAGCTTTTCCCCATCTAGCTATTATATATCTTATTTGTATCACTTATGTTACTTGTATATTATTTATAATTCGAAACCCATTCCCCAAATATGTAACTGTATATTTTCAGCCTTCTGGCTGCCAAGCTCTTTTAATAAACCGTTAATTATTATTTATTATTTTTACACACACACACATACATACACACACACACACACACTCACACACACACACACACACACACACACACACATACATACACACATACATACACATACACACACACACACACACACATACACACACACACACGCGCGGAGCAGTAGACAAGGCCGTCATGCACATAAGCCCAATAGAACCGTAACCTCCACTAGGAAACCGGAGAAACCCACCCCTGACAGACCATACCACCACACTGAAGTTCCACGGATATGGTATGATCTCCCGTCTTTACTGCTATCCAACGTCACTTCCCTAGCTAACAAGTTCGACGAGCTGGCAACTACAGTCAGGTCAACCGCCGCGAGCGTCGTTGCCATATGTGAGGCCTGGCAAATTGTGCCTGAAACGTGTCATATTGAGGGATATCAACTCTTTCATCACCTTCGTTCACAAAGACGCGGAGGGGGCGTTGCCCTCTTCTGTCAAGATGACCTACGCCCGTCACGCCTGGATGTTCAAGTCCCAGCAGATGTGGAAGCATTATGGGTACGTGTCGTGCTAAGAGCCCACCCACGCAACACTGCTTCCATTATAATCTGTGTGGCATACCATCCGCCTCGATCACCCACCAGAGACACTCTTATCAATCATCTCATCACCACCTCAGACCACCTCAGAGTTAGGTACCCATGTGCCAAGTTAATATTATGTGGGGATATAAATGAAATTGACACCACTGATATCCAGGACCAGCTATCACTAACACAAGTTGTGACCTTCCCCACACACGGTCAAAATACCCTGGACCTTATCTTAACTGACTTAGCGGACCAGTACCAACCACCTCAACCAATGCCTCCTATCGGTGTAGCACACACTTATCAGTGCTCTGGTCCCCAGCTGCCACTCCCACTCAAGTACAGAGACCCTACATCAAGACCTACAGGCCGATTACTGACTCTGCAGTGCGCCTTTTCGGGCAGTGGATAGTTCACCATCCCTGGACTGAAGTACTTAGCGTGGATGACGTGGAAACCAAATGGATAAATTATACCAACACCACCACGCAAGCTCACCACCACTTCTTCCCCGAGAAGTCAGTCAGATCTCACCCAGCTGACTTGCCCTGGATCACACCTCGGATCAAAAGACTTATGCAACAGAGAGACAGAGCCTTTCATCTCAATGACCACATCCGCTACAGGTCCCTTCGCAACCGAGTCATCCGCGAAATACGCACTGCAAAGAAGTCCCACTACCCAACCAAATTACAACACCTGAAACAGACCAACATCAGTCAATGGTATGGTAAGCTTAAAGAACTCTGTGGACTAAACAATAAGACACACCCCCTCCCCTTCCTTAGCCATCTCACTAGTGTTGACGCAGCTGAGCAAACAAATAACCATTTCGCTACTATATGCCAGACGCTCCCACGGCTTGACACAACCACTCTCCCTGCTTACCTACCAGCCCCCCTTCCCACTGACTTAGTAGAAGAATTTGACGTAGCAAAACGCCTGGACAAACTAAAATTAAAACGCTCTACCACCCCCATTGACTTACCAATGAAACTCTTCAAGGAGTTCTCCCCGGAGCTTGCTAAACCCCTCTGCTCCATCATCAATGCTTCTCTCAGTCAAGCCAGATGCCCAGCTGACTGGAAGACCTCTTATGTATCACCAGTGCCCAAGTCAACCAGCCCACAATCCTTAAATCAGCTACGACCTATTGCAATCACCCCAATACCCAGCCTAATCTGTGAAAGTTTTGTGTTCGACTGGGCTTATGCTGATATTGCAGGAGTCGTAGACCCTCAGCAATTTGGCAACATGAAAACTTCCTCCACCACTCACTGTCTTGTCAGCTTTCTCGATT
>CAUDMG010002025.1:127500-192500 GCA_958450375.1 Homarus gammarus
TGACGTGGAAACCAAATGGATAAATTATACCAGCACCACCACGCAAGCTCACCACCACTTCTTCCCCAAGAAGTCCGTCAGATCTCACCCAGCTGACTTGCCCTGGATCACACCTCGGATCAAAAGACTTATGCAACAGAGAGACAGAGCCTTTCATCTCAATGACCACATCCGCTACAGGTCACTTCGCAACCGAGTCATCCGCGAAATACGCACTGCAAAGAAGTCCCACTACCCAACCAAATTACAACACCTGAAGCAGACCAACATCAGTCAATGGTATGGTAAGCTTAAAGAACTCTGTGGACTAAACAATAAGACACACCCCCTCCCCTTCCTTAGCCATCTCACTAGTGTTGACGCAGCTGAGCAAACAAATAACCATTTCGCTACTATATGCCAGACGCTCCCACGGCTTGACACAACAACTCTCCCTGCTTACCTACCAGCCCCCCTTCCCACTGACTTAGTAGAAGAATTTGAAGTAGCAAAACGCCTGGACAAACTAAAATTAAAACGCTCTACCACCCCCATTGACTTACCAATGAAACTCTTCAAGGAGTTCTCCCCGGAGCTTGCTAAACTTCTCTGCTCCATCATCAATGCTTCTCTCAGTCAAGCCACATGCCCAGCTGACTGGAAGACCTCTTATGTATCACCAGTGCCCAAGTCAACCAGCCCACAATCCTTAAATCAGCTACGACCTATTGCAATCACCCCAATACCCAGCCTAATCTGTGAAAGTTTTGTGTTCGACTGGGCTTATGCTGATATTGCAGGAGTCGTAGACCCTCAGCAATTTGGCAACATGAAAACTTCCTCCACCACTCACTGTCTTGTCAGCTTTCTCGATTACATATACCGCCATCTCGAGAAACGAAAAACGTCTGTAGCTGTCGCCTTCATTGATTTCACTAAAGCGTTCGACCTAGTCGACCACAATATAATCATCAACAAAGCTATTGACCTCGGGCTTCGAAGAAGCCTCATACCATGGCTTACAGACTTCCTCAGTGACCGACGCCAAGCTGTACGCTTCCGAGGGGCTGTCTCCACCTTTCAGTCACTCACCTGTGGCGTCCCCCAAGGCACCAAGATGGGACCACTCTGCTTCCTTATGCTCATCAATGATGCCCTAAGAGAAACCCCTGCTCGCTGGAAATATGTCGACGACTCCACCATTGGGATCAGCGTCAACAATTCTGCTCCCAACTATACCGCCTTTCAGGATTTATTGAACAGTCTCCAAAACTGGGCCACCAACAACCATGTCACCATCAACCATATCAAGACCATGGTTATGGACATCAACCTCTCCTCCGACATTGTCCCACCTCCTTCCATTACTCTAGGTCCGAACACACTCCAGGTTGTAGATTCCACGAAGCTCCTCGGCGTCACCATAGACAACAAACTAAATTGGAAACCACACGTCAATGAAGTTGTCAAATCCTCCAGTTTCCGTCTCCACCTCCTCCGCCGACTCAAGTCCCTCGGAGTTTCTGCACACGAGCTCCTCAGTGTTTACACAACATTCATACTTCCCAAGCTCACCTATGCCTCCCCCACCTGGTCTTCCTCCCTAAATGCCACACAACGTAAACACCTAGAAAAAGTACAAAAGAGGGCATGCAAGATTATTCTCTCCCCCTCCTACTCCACATATCAAGAAGCGCTCAACACACTGACCCTTTCGACTCTCACTGACCATCACCACGACCTCATCTGCAAATTTGGTAAGAAGCTTCTACACCATCCCCGACACCGGCTCCTGCTACCACCTGAGATCCCTTGTCCGAGAATTGCTGTTCGACACCACAACCGCATCCAGCCCATACGTGCACGAACTGATCGCTATAAGAACAGCCCAGTCCCAACCATTGTAAAAATTATCAACAACTTGTAATACTGTAACACTGTCACTATGTTGAAATGAACTGTAGTTTGAGCTTTTCCCCATCTAAGTTATTATATGTCTTATTTGTGTCACTTATGTTACTTGTATATTATTTGTAATTCGTAACCCATTCCCCAAATATGTAACTGTATATTTTCAGCCTTCTGGCTGCCAAGCTCCTTCAATAAACCGTTAATTATTATTATTATTATTATTATTATTATTACACACTCACACACACATACATACACACACACACACACACACACACACACACACACACACACACACACACACGTTAATCTGGGTGCATTTACATAATATTAATCTTTAAACACTTTAGTTACAGTTGACCTTTGATAATAATGAATGGTTAAAATATGGAACATGTAATGGCAGAAAATATTTATATACGCAGTAGAATTTAAATAAATATGTATTTTTTATTTTTACTGGAACATAGAAATTAATAAAATTATAATAATAATAATATTAATAAACGGTTTATTAATAGAGTTGCAGCCGGTGGCTGAATATATACAGACTTACATTTGATTTAGACATAATCTATATATATAAGCAAAGAAGTTTGTGTTTGTGTGTGTTTGTGTGTGTGTACGCACGAGAATCTCGGAAACTACTTTACCGGTCTGTATTGATGATAGATGGTGTTATATGTAGTGATGATGGATGATGTTGTATGTAGTGATGATGGATGATGATGTTATATGCAGTGATGATAGATGCTGTTTATGTAGTGATGATAGGTGGTGTTATATGTAGTGATGATGGATGCTGTTATATGTAGTGATGATGGATGATGTTATATGTAGTGATGATGGATGATGATGTGATATGTAGCGATGATGGATGGTGTTATGTGTAGTGATGATGGATGATGATGTTATATGTAGTGATGATGGATCCTGTTATATATAGTGATGATGGATGCTGTTTTATGTAGTGATGATAGGTGGTGTTATATGTAGTGATGATGGATGGTGTTATATGTAGTGATGATGGATGTTGTTATGTTTAGTGATGATGGATGTTGTTATATGTAGTGATGATTAGACAATAAAATGATAACAGTTTAATGCTAAAAAAATTACTTTGCTGTACCATTGTAGTGAAAAACATGGTGAAACTTACATACACCGTTAATGAGCTATTGATCTTTGGCCCTACACGGTACTACATGTATTCCATTGAATGGCAGAAACCTGGTCTACCACATGCCCATGTCTTCATCTGGCTGAATTATTACATTATAAATATTTTGCTTTTTGTGGAGGAGAGGGGAGGGAAGAGGAGGGGAGGGGAGGGTAGGGGAGGAAGGGGAGGGCTCCTAATATACTACATATGTGTGTGAAAGAAACACATTATTCATTCATTATTATTTGGGCTCAACATCATAAGAAAGGATCAAAACATTAGAGTTATTAAGATATAAGGTTATAACTACCACTCATATATAAGACTTCAGATGATATACCATAAACACTTTAATATGGTAAGGTTTAATAATTATAAGTGACTTTCTCTCTCAGTCTTTTATATAATTTTCTCTGTTTCTTTCCTTAGTAATTCTCCCAAGGTATATATTCTCTTTCTTTCCCTCTCTTTGTGGATGTGGAAATGTTGTAAAGTCCTCAACTGTGCACACTAACATGGTCTACCCAAACATTATCTACCACTACAAGGATCACAAGAGGCTACATGAACGCGCAATTCTGGCACCAAAGAATGAAACAGTGGCTGAAATCAACATGACTCTACTCAGACAGCTTCCAGGCAGTGAGACCTCATTCAAATCTGTTGATACAGTAATCGACCAGGACCAAGCAGTCCTGTACCATGCAGAATTCCTTAATTCTTTGGAGCCCGCTGGAATGCCTCCTCACCACCTCACTCTCAAGATTGAAACTCCTATAATGCTCCTAAGAAATCTTGAACCACCAATCCTCTGCAATGGCACAAGACTGGTGGTGAAGAACATGATGCCACATGTACTGGAAGCTACAATACTGACAGGAAAAGCTAAAGGAGAGGACGTTTCATACAAAGGATACCTCTTATCACCACTGACCTGCCATTTGAGTTCAAGCGACTTCAGTTCCCGGTTAAAGTGAGTTTTGACATGACCATCTACAAAAGCCAGGGACAGTCCCTAAAGATGGTTGGCCTAAACCTGGTGTTTCCTCGCTTCTCTCATGGACAGTTCTATGTTGGATGCTCTAGAGTGGGAACTGGCAAAAATCTGTACATACTTGCTGCTAATGGCAAAACCAAAAATGTCGTGTACCTTAATACATGTCTGTGTGTGTGCGTTTGTTTGTGTGTTTGTGTGCATGTGTCCGCACGAGAATCTCGGAAACTACTTTACCGATCTGTAGTGATGATGGATGGTGTTTTACGTAGTGATGATGATGGATGGAGTTATATGTAGTGATGATGGATGATGTTATAAGTAGTGATGATGGATGTTGTTATATGTACTGATGATGGGTGGTGTTATATATATGTAGTGATGATTAGACAATAAAATAACAATGTTCCAACCTGTTAAATTCTGTGATGCTGTGTGTCATATCCATTCTAACTATAACGAGGTATGCCAAACGTACTGAACAAACTTCCGCCAAATAAACGACCAAGGCTGTCAATTCTTGAATGAAGACAGAGAGATGCATTGAGAAAGCAGCAATCAAGATCAAGTGAATCAAGGCAACAACGTGCTGCACGCTTACAAAATAACAGAGAGCGAACAACAGTAATTCGGTCGCACGAAATAGATCAGGAAAGGGAATCCCGTCTTATTGGTAACAGAAAGCGAACAGTGGACAGTCGGTCACAGGAAACAGATCAGGAAAGGGAATCCCGTCTTAATGCTAAGAGAAAGTGAACAGCGATCAGTTGGTCACAGGAAACAGATCAGGAAAGGGAATTCCCTCTTAATGCTAAGAGAGAGCGAACAGCGGAAAGTCGGTCACAGGAAACAGATCAGGAAAAAGAATCCCGTCTTAATACTCAGAGAGAGCGAACAGTGGACAGTCAGTCACAGGAAACAGATCAGGAAAGAGAATCCCGTCTTAATGCTCAGAGAGAGCGAACAACGGCAATTCGGTCACAGGAAACAGATCAGGAAAGAGAATCCTGTCTTAATGCTAAGAGAGAGCAAACAGAAGCAGACGTCGGTCACAGGAAACAGATCAGGAAAGGGAATTCCGTCTTAATGCTGACAGATTGCAAACAGCAGAAAGGCGTTCGCTAGAAAATGATCAAGCGCTTGAAATTCGTTTGAATGCTAATAGACTGAGAGCTATGGGATCCAGAATTCTAAGAAAGAATACACAGTGGCTTCCACTTGCAAGAGCAGCATTTAACTATGACAATGATACAGAATATGAAAAGTATCCCTCTGTTGTCATTGACAACATGGATAAGGAATGTGAACACTGCGGTGCAAAGAAGTACAAAGGCGAATATGCTGGAATGTGCTGCTCTCATGGGAAAGTACGACTGCCAAATTTGGAAAAACCACCACAACCATTGAAGACTCTCATGCTGGGAACAACACCAGAGTCAAAACACTTCTTGGAAAATATACGGAAGTACAATTCATGCTTCGAGATGACATCCTTTGGAGCTACCAGAGAACTTCGTGAGGGTCAAGTCTATCACAAAGCAAGATCCCTCTTGCCACTGAAAGATGAGCAGGCAAAGTTCCTCCAAATCTACTTCATGGGAGATCATGAAAAGTAGACTACTACCAGGTGTGGTAATATTCAAGGTTTCAGACATGACATTGTCCTATCTATCCAAGCAATGCTGCATGAGCGCAACACTTATGTACTGTCATTTAAAAATGCCTGGAAAACATGCCTTCTGACGAGTATAAAGTCAGGATCAAAGCAGACACGACTCCTAAGGGAGAACATGAATGAAGATTCAATGCTCCTGTAGTTGATGAAGTAGCCATTCTGATTGTCGGTCAAGAGTTTGAGAAACGAGACATCATACTCAAAATGAAAGACGAGTCACTCACAAGAATATCAGAGACATTTCGATCTTATGAGGCATTGCAGTATCCTCTCATCTTCTAGAAAGGTGAAGACGGATATCACTTCAATATTCCTCACACAGATCCAGCGACTGGTGCGGCAAAAGTAGGTACGAAAGTCTCATCTAATGACTTTTATTCAAACAGATTCATGATTAGAGAAGACAGTTTCAACCAGAAACTAAGATCAAGGAACCTCTTCCACCAGTTTGTAGTGGACATGTATGGCAAAATTCAAACAGACAGACTCACCTTCATACGACTCAACCAAAAGAAGCTCAGGGTTGATGACTACATTCATCTGAGAGATGCAGTAGCATGGGATGGACATGTGGGCAAGGTTGGACAGCTGGTGATTCTCCCCTCTTCCTTCACTGGAGGTCCGAGATACATGCATGAAAAGACTCAGGATGCCATGACCTACGTCAGAAACTGTAGGAGCTCACTAGGCCATGTAGATGTTCGGGTATTCAGTTCTAACTACAGGAGCGAATACAAACACCTGTAGAGTTCTGTAGGTTCTATTTAACGGAATTAAACAGGAGTGGCTTACGAGCGGGTAGTCCCTACACCCCTATATGGGTCAACTGACCTCTCTCTGACCTCTCAGGCGACATGTGATAAGTGGTACATTAGCAGCTTCCAGATGTCGCCAGGCACATTATCTAAGCATGTGGTGACATGAAGCAGGGGGACTGCCACACGCTACTGATTAGAGAAATAATGTATATAAATGGGGTACATACACAGTATACATACAGCATACGTAATATACATACACCTACCCCCCCCCCCCCCATACGGTCATAGCAAAGTCTTGAGCGGACCTTTTCCTGTGGATCCGTTCTGAGCGTCCAGGGACTTGATCACTGGGGGGGGGGGGGGGGATATGGGACTCAGTACTGGTGACGGGGTCAGCGGAAGGCGTTATGGGGCGGAGAAAACGGCAGTTCCTCCACCACACACGACCGCTGGGTAACCGCACCTGGTAGTCCCGTGACCTATTGAGACCCATGACTACGCCCACTTTGTCCCAACGTAGGGAGGTCGGGTCCTGAACACGGACTTGGGTGCCGACACTCAACCTGGGGAGAGGACGGGCGTGGTCGTTGTAGCGGGCAGCGATGTCTTGAACACGTTCGGATGCTCGGCGATCACAATCTTCTGTCTTGGCCTGCCACTCCTTGGAGAAGGACTGAGGGTGAGCAGGGACACAAGAACGGAGGGGGCGTCCATACAAGACCTGGGCAGGGGAGCGTCCGGTGTAATTGGGTGTGTTGCGGAGCTCAAGGAAACCCCGATTGAAGGCCTCACAGTCAATATTCCCAGAAGGGGCCACTTTGAGGATGAGGTGCTTTACGGATTTGACAGCAGCCTCAGCATGGCCGTTGGACTGCGGGTAATGGGGCGTTGACAACACATGCCGGACTCCCCATCGGTCGAGGAATGCAGCAAAGTCCCGGCTTGTGAAGTTGGGCCCTCCGTTGGTTCGCAGGCACACAGGAACGCCCACATAACGGAAGTAGTGGCATAACTTGCTGATGGTGGAGGCAGATGTCTTATCATTACCGCACTTGATGACAACCGGCCAACCAGAGAAACGGTCGACGATAACAAGGAAGGACTTTCATGACACACAGAAAAAGTCGGCCGACACAGACTCAAAGGGGCGGGTGGGGTTGTCGTCACTCATGAAGGGTTCCTGCTGCTGGCTGGGTTGTAGAACTTGGCAGGGCTTACACGCATGGACAGCATTGGAGATGTCGGAGTCGATGCCAGGCCGGAACACAGTCTGTCTTGCATGCCATTTGGTGGCCTCGGCTCCACGGTGACTGTCGTGGAGGCGAGCCAAGACGTGGGGACGTGAAGCAGCAGGGACAACTACCGAAGGAGAGGTGTCACTGGCCAGAGATAGGGGTAGGGCGACAGCAGGGTAGTTGCTGCTCCCTTCGTGCACCCTGTTGGCGTATTTTACCTCGAGAATCGGTGTTGGGAAGTCCTGGGAGATGATGGCCAACTCTTGGCAATGTCTGTAGGACATCAATGGAATCTGGACATCATTATGCACGTCAATCCAGGCTTGACACGGGCTGTTGCCAAAGGTGACATGTGCATATAGTGAACCTAGGGCTGGGGCCATCTGTGAACCATCTGCCATGATGCGGAGGTCCTTGGGAGGCGGTCCTAGATCACATGGAGAGAGCCCCAAGCATTGCAAATGCTGGAGACCGATGACCGTAGCCTCAGCGCCAGTGTCGGGCAGCATCTCGAGACAGGATGACACACTGCCCTAGGTCACGATGACGCTGATGTGCTGGGGAACTTTGGTCCTGGGACGCGAGGAGGAGTACACCCTCTTAATATGGGTCGGGCGTTGTCCAGGGTCGTCATGCCTCTGATATGACGACTGTGAGCGGCCCTCACTGGTGGAAGGGCGCTGCTGCTTCCGCCGACCCTGGGGTTTGTTGGTCGGGCAACACTTATCATAATGGCCTAGACGACCACACACATTGCACTGGACGCATTTGGCTGGGCACCGTACTGTAAGTGACCAGTGGCTCTTGCGGTCACAACTGTCGCAGGTAGACTCAGCAGCCGGACACACCAGTGCTCCGTGCTCCCTACCACAGCTGTTGCAAAGGGAGCTGAGAGTGGGTGTGGTGGGCGTAGGCGTTGAGGTAGACTTCTTGTCTTTCTTGTATTGGGACACAGCGCGTACAGCTGTAGGGGGAGCTCGGATGGCAGAGGTGGCATACCTGGCAGCCTCATAGGAGCGACATACTGTCAACACATCCTTAAGTGAAGAGGAAGAGTTGAGGGAGGTGAGGGGTTGGACAAGCTCCTCGTCCTTAATACCCATCAGGTTCACCTGCTTCAACTGGGTCTCCTCGCACTGCTTGTGATTACCGTGACATTGTCTACCTCTTCCGAGGCTCTCTTGAGTCGTACATAGAAGACTTCAAAAGTTTCGCCCTCCATCTGTCTACAGCTAAGCAATTCCCTCCTGTGTAGAGCTTCATTCCGCTGACCTTTGATGTGCCGTTCTAGAACACCCAGTACCTCCTCTACAGACAACAAAGAAGTCGGGGGCACTAGCAATGTATGTTCCAACACATGCTGCATTTCCAGAGTCAGGCACATACGCACCTGAATGAGTTGTTTAGGTTGTGGCAGGCTCTGGAGATCCACCATTGTAGCATAATCAGTCCACCGTCGCCGCCACTCACGAAAAGTCTGGAAAGTCTCATGAGGCTTCAAGGTGGGTATGGGTTGGGCAGCCGCTTTGGGGGGCGTTGACTAGGTATCTGAGCCAGTTGATACCGAAGCGGTGGAAGAGCCAAGGACTTGATTAGCAGTGAGGCTAGATATCAAAGCTGCAAACCGTTCACTATCTTCCAATCTCCTTTTGTGGTCTCTGTTTGCCTCGACTTATCTCCTCTCTTAGTCCTCAACACGTCTTCTCGCTTCGTCCTCACTCCTTTCCTCCCTCATAAACTTCATGAGAGCAATTATCTCTGAAGACAAGGCTGAGGGTCGAGGTGGGGGGCTACGGGATGTGGCGGGAGAGGGTGGTGCGCCGCGCTCTGACTGGTCATCCATCTCTGTGGAGCTGTCATCCGTCTGACTCATCCGGGTGCTAGGGACACCTCTACATGATCCCCGGGGCATAATTACTTTATCTGTATATTGTATCTCAAATCAGTGTTGACCGGTCAGCCCGTCGTATCAACCAGATCTGAGACAAAAAAAATCCATTGAATGACACAGATAAGTAACTTATATATAAAAAATATATATATAAAGAAATGACTGCAGTTAGTGTGTTCGTGCGCGAGTTGGTGTGTGTGTACCCGTGGGCGGTAGGAGCACGGAGGGAGGCGGTGAGAGGCGGGAGGGGTGAGCGGGGCCGGTCAGTTACACTCTAGACACAGCCGAGGGGGGAGGATGCGCTGACACACTACTCCTCACAGATGCCCTGAGCAAGCCTTCCACCTTGGGGAATCCCTTAAAACAAGGTCACACACTTATGCACTTTACACATAGGGCACTTAAGACACCTCTCAGGAACTTGCGGTCATTGCACACTGCTCAAAACGCGTTGGTAATTCAAACGAATTTTTGTGGGAGACAATGCGATTAGCAGAGCGACGGTTGATGGAGTTGACGGAGCAGGGTGGGAGGGGTCTACCGGTCTTGATGTTACACAAACTCACTTATATTTCCACTTAATCCTACTCACTGCGCCATTTTGGGGCTCACTAGGCCATGTAGATGTTCGGGTATTCAGTTCTAACTACAGGAGTGAACATAAACACCTGTAGAGTTATGTAGGTTCTATTTAACGGAAGTATACAAGAGTGCGCTTTCAAGCGCGGGTAGTCCCTACACTCCTATATGGGTCAACTGACCTCTCTCTGACCTCTCGGACGACATGTGATAAGTGGTACATTAGCAGCTTCCAGATGTCGCCAGGCACATTATCTAAGTATGTGGTGACATGAAACAGGGGCATTGCCACACGCTACTGACTAGTGAAGTAATGTATATAAATGGGGTACATACATAGTATACATACAGCATACATAATATACATACAGAAACTGTGGACGACCAGATCTCTTGATTACTTTCACATGCAAACCTGTATGGACTGACATAACAGAAGCTCTAATGGAAGGCCAGAAAGGACAAGATCGGCATGGCATTATAGCGAGAGTATTTCGTCAGAAAGTGATCAAACTCATGGACTTGCTTACAAAAGCATCAATCTTTGGCCTTACACGGTGCTACATGTACTCCATTGAGTGGCAGAAACGAGGTCTACCACATGCCCATGTCTTGATCTGCCTGAAAGAGAAACTTCGACCGAACATGATTGACAACTGCATACGAGCAGAGTTTCCTGATCCAGAAGAAGATCCAGTTCTCTATGAGATAATCAAGAAGCAAATGACTCATGGGCCATGTGGACCATTCAACAGACACTCTCCATGCATGAAAAATGGACTTTGCACCAAAAACTTCCCAAAAGACCTGAGAAAGGATACTCAGAGTGGAGAAGATAGCTATCCTCAGTACAGGAGAAGAGCGCCAGGCGATGGAGGTTTTACAGACGTGTTGCGACCTGGAACAGACAGTGAAATAACAGACAAATGGATAGTCCCATACAATCCTCTTTTCACTAAAGCATTTAATGCGCATATCAATGTGGAGTTCTGCAATTCAGTCAAGTCCATCAAGTATGTCTGCAAATATGTTAACAAAGGCTGTGAACAAGCGATCTTTGCATTGGAAAAGGATGGAAATCATGATGAGGTGAAGCAGAGTCTGCAGAGCCGTTATATATGCAGCAATGAAGCCCTATGGAGAATTTATAATTTTCCCATGCACGAACGATATCCAACAGTAGTTCATCGGGCTGTTCACCTGGAAAATGGACAAAGAGTATACTTCACAGAAGAGTCCCTCCAAAATCAAATGGCAAATCCTGCTGATACGACCCTCATTGCATTCTTCAAGCTTTCACAGGAAGAAGGAGGTTGCTCAAAAACTCCTGTATGTTGACGTACCCAAGTTCTACATATGGCAGACTTCAATGAAAAAGATCCAGAGATGAGCTCAAGGATCCGATGTTGAAGGATACCCAGGGATAAAGTCAGGCAATGCTTTGGGACGTGTCTACACGGTTTACCCCAAAAACTTTGAATGCTATTGTTTGAGATTACTTTTGCACCACATTCGTGGCCCAACATCATATGCAGCACTGAAGACAGTGAATGGATAAGTCTGCAGAACCTATCAGCAAGCGTGTAATCTCCTTGGCATTCTGGAAGATGATGGTCACTGGAATGTTACATTAGAAGAGGCAGCAGCTACTCAATCTCCAAAGAGAATGAGGAACCTGTTTGCCATCATGATTGCTACATGTGGACTTTCCAACGCAAGCCAGCTCTGGAAAAGCCACCAAGAAAGTCTTTCGGAGGATCTGCTTCATTAAGCAAGAAGAGAACATCCTGGTCAAGAGATTGAGTTCATGGATGGCATGTTCAACAGGGCTCTGATCATGCTGGAAGACGAAGTGATGGAGCTATGCGGAAAAAAATCTGACTGATTTTGGATTGCCTTCCCCAAACCGAGAAGAACCAGTAGCTGCAAACAGGGAGTTGCTCAGAGAGACAGACTACTCAGTTGAAGTTCTGGTGAATTTTCTTAAAGAAAATGAGCCTCACCTGGTGCCTGATCAAGCAAATGCTTATGAACAGATCTTGCAAGCGATACAAGCGGAGCAGGGAGGTTTGATCTTTCTTGATGCACCTGGCGGGACAAGAAAAACATTCCTGATCAACCTGCTGTTGGCCAAAGTACTTAATCAGGGGAAAATTCCTCTTGCTATAGTCTTAAGACAAACCTGAAAAAGTGCCAAATCAACCACCTCACATGGGAGACGATTACTCCACACCGTAAAGCTTGGAGGAGCACCATACGACAAGGTCTCAATACTTTCGAGTTAGCCCAACTGCATAACGAGGCAGATGAGCGCCAACGCCCTGCCGGTGACATCCTTTATAACTCATATCATTGTATCATAGCTGAATGATCGTCATACTCGATTCCGAGTGACAGCAAAGCAGTAGTAATATGTAATAATAATAAATAAAAATAATTAACGGTTTATTGAAAGAGCATGGCAGCCGGAAGGCTGAAAATATACAGTTACATAATTGGGGAATGGGTCTCTTAATTGACAAATAATATACAAGTAATATAAGTGATACAAATATGATATATAATAACTAGGTAGGGAGAAGTTCCAACTACAGGCCATTTCAACATAGTGACAGTGCAAAAAGTAAGATTGACTGGGAGTGAATACACTGGTTGATTAAAAGTTATTGATAATTTTTACAATGGTTGGGACTGGGCTGTTCTTATAGCGATCAGTTCCTGCTCGTATAGGCTGGATGCGGTTGTGGTGTCGAACAGCAATTCTCGGACAAGGGATCTCGGGTGGTAGTAGGAGCCGGTGTCGAGGATTGTGCAGAAGCTTCTCACCAAATTTGCAGATGAGGTCGTGTTGATGGACAGCAAGATTGATTTGAGTTTGATTTTGCCGCTTACAGCGGCTACTTTATTGTGCACCCCACAGTCATCCTGTGAGCGGTAGTGCAAAAGGATTACAGAGTAGGGTTTACAAAGGGTCATAATAATTAACCCCCGTTGTCAGGATATTTTGGCACTGAATGTTACACAGTATTTCATTTACATTATTTGTTTAGTTCTATACATAATGGGTAACTTATTCACAAATGCGTGAGTACAGGCGTGTGAGGCAATTATGTCTGGCCTCACACTTTGTTATTCACATTTACGTGAGAGGTATTCAAACACATTGCGTATTTGGTTCTGTACATGAGAATTGATATAGTTATTAAGTGCAAAAAAGTGGATACAATCTTAATACGTCGGCTATCTTGCCATTAGAGATGAAGTGTTGTGCCATTTCACACACAGTGTGCTTGGACCTGTCCCTAAAAGGTTCTATCTTCACACAGTCGAGGATGTAGTGTTCAAGTGTGTGGCCATATGTATGGCCACACACTTTACATTTAGTTTTGTTTACATCTGCTTGAGGAACATACTGCCAAAGGTACTTATATCCTAACATTAATCTAGCGGTTACAACATCTTGTAATCTAGTGATCTTGTTACTTGCTCCATATACATGTTTCACTTGATACATCTCATCATGGTAACCTATGGATCGACTAGTGCCTGTTTGCACTTGTCTACTTGCGTCAAACTCATTAATAAGTTTTTTCCTAATTACAGTTTTAAGGGTTCTTTTTGACAGACCCAAATTGTATTCAACGGTGTCTTTGTTAGACGCGAGTTTGGCGAGGGCATCAACTCTGTCATGTTTTATGAGGCCTATGTGAGAGGGGATTTCTTTAATTTCATTTTTCAAATCATTGATCTCTTCACGTTGTGCGTGTTCACGGAGTGTGTTGGCAGCTACCTGTTGTGTCGGTACGTCTGTGTTGCCCCATACTGATCTTTCGATGACTGCTGGTGATGATCCTGGAGCTTTGGTGGGGAGGGCGGCCAGCATTAGTGTTTCTTGAGACCTGCCTGGGTGGCGGGTCTGGGCGCTGAAGGGGTGTAGGAGCTCTAGAACAGTCAGCGTGCCATACAGGAACTCCAACTGTTTTGCAGTTAATACACTTCTGTTGGATGACACCCCCTTGAGCAACTGTATCTCTGCAAACCTGTGTTGCATGTTGCCTTGAGCAGAGACCACACCACGGCTTAGGCGAGGGGCATAACCGGGCCACATGGCCCCAGTGCTGACAATTGTAACACCTCCGGTTAGGGGGCTGATAGAGAGTTACCTTCAGAGTCCGATAGGCACCACGGACTCGAATGGTCTTGGGTGGGTCTTCCGAGCCAACCCAGTCTGCAATGACTGCATTCTTGCCCATGAGTCGCTTCGTCCTTCTGATGTCGGGATGAGCTTCTAGTAGTGTAGGGGTCTGGTACTGGTCGAGCCCTATGATTAAGATGGTTTTCTTGCTCGATGGTTGGGATGATTGTTCCATGGTTATTCCCCGTATGCTATTAGTGAGGAGATCCTGTATGACTGCTGGGTCGTTTCTAATCAGAACATGATCTTGTGTACCGACTCTGAACTGAATCTCAGCCTCTGGGTGTTTGTCTTCCGCATCGTTCAGCCAGAGATACTTGTCTTCAGGTGATGTACCTTCAGGGAAGTATAATCTTACTCTCATGGGGGGTTGAGGTTGTAGTTGATGGTCTCTAAGTTTTTCTGCCTTTTCGGCCTTCCGCTTGTTCCTGGACTGAACTAGTTGAAAGCCATCCTCTCCGTTGGTGTCAAGGTCAACACCATAGTCGCCTGGCTCACTCAGTGCATCAGGAGAGTTAAAGCGAGTAGCTGGGTCTCCAGTCAACTCAAACATGGTGGAGTTACAGGACTCGACTTATATGCCTACGTCAGAGGGCCGAGGACTGCTTGGCACTCCTAGGAAGTCAGCGGTGGTTGGGAGGCGTAACCCTCTTAGAGGACAAAGGAGACTGGCATCTACAGCGTATTAGCGGTGTGAGGGGAGGCCATGAGCGGGCCTCCCGCTAAGGGAGTGTGGTGTCGGGGGGGACTAAGGTAACAAGAGTATTCTCAGTTTATAAACACTTATATTACACTAAACTTGTTCTTAATAGTATCTCTGTTTTTCTGGGTAGATACAGTATCAAAGTCAATTTTAGTTTCAAAAGAACTAACCAGCTTGGCACACTATGCAAGAGCCGAGAGGGTCAGTGTGTTGAAAGCCTCTTGATATGTTGAGTAGCAAGGGGAGAGAATAATCTTGCATGCCCAATTTTGCACTTTTTCTTGGTGTTTAAGTTGTGTGGCATTTACATAAGAACATAAGAAAGTGGGATACTGCAGGAGGCCGACTGGCCCATACAGGGCAGATCCCTTTCACACCCATCCCAGCACTTCCATGTGCCTATCCAACTTCGTCTTGAAGCTCCCTAGCGTCCCCGATCCTACTATAGCACTCGGTAGCCTATTCCACATATCCACAACTCTATTACCAAACCAGTGCTTGCCTATATCCTTTCTGAATCGGAATTTATCTAATTTAAAGCCATTTGTTCTAGTTATTTCGTTATTACTGAGCTTCAGAACATCTTCCATTTTACCCTTGTTAATCCCACTTACCCACTTGAACACCTCTATCATATCTCCCCTAACTCTACGCCTCTCTAATGAATGCAAGCCTAAGCTTTTCAGTCTTTCTTCAAATGGAAGGTTTCTAATATTATGGATAATTTTTCTCATTCTTCTTTGTACTCTCTCCAAAGAATCTATGTCCATTCTATAATAAGGACACCAGAATTGAACCGCATAATCCATGTGTGGCCTCACTAATGCTAGGTAAACTTTCAAGATAACGTCAGCAGTTCTGTTACTCACACTCCTAGATATGAACCCAAGAATCCTGTATGCCTTGTTGCGAACGCTAATACATTGTTTTCTAGGTTTCAAGTCGTTGCTAACAAATACAGCTAGATCTTTTTCACAATCTGAGTTTTCTATTTCCGTGTTACCTAGTTTATACTTAACGTTTGTATTCGTCTTCCCTATCTGTAGTACCTTGCATTTATCAGTATTAAAATTCATTTGCCAGTCTACTGACCACTCATGTAAGGTATCTAGATCTCTCTGAAGGTGTTCAAAGTCACTGTCTGAATTTATCACTCTCCCCATTTTGGTATCATCTGCAAATTTACTAATCCTACTAGTTATACCTAAATCAAGATCATTAATGAATATAACAAACAGCAGAGGGCATAATACAGATCCCTGGGGAACTCCGCTTTTGACCGCACCCCAGTCTGACTTAAATCCATTTATGCTGACTCTTTGTTTCCTACCAGTTAACCATGACCTAATCCATTTTAATAATGATCCACCTATTCCATGTGCTTCTACCTTCCTTATCAATCTCTCATGAGGGACTCTATCGAATGCTTTACTGAAATCTAAATAAATTATATCATATGACTTATCATTATCTACCGTTTCATATACTTCTGAGAAAAAGCTAAGCAAATTTGTGAGACAAGAACGTCCCTGGGTGAAACCGTGCTGAGAAGAATGAATTAAGTTGAATGTGTCAAGGTGGCTTCTGATTTTTGTAGCAATAATTGACTCTAGCAACTTGCCTATGACTGACGTGAGACTAATGGGACGGTAATTTGATGCAATTGATTTATCACCTTTTTAGAAAATCGGAACTACATTTGCAAGTTTCCAAGCTTCTAGCACTAGGCCCGATTCTAATGACTTATTTAATATAACTGCTAATGGATTACTCAACTCATCTCTACATTCTTTTAATATTCTAGCATATACCTCGTCTGGACCAGGCGATTTATGAGGCTTCAGTTTGTTAATTACTTTAAGCACATCGTTACTAGTAATATTGATATTCATCAACATATTTTCTATACTGTCGTTATATACCTTATGAACTTCTGGAAACTGTGCTAGGTTTTCATTTGTGAATACGGAGCGAAAATGACTATTTAACGTACTACACATTTCTAACTCATCATCAGTCATTTCTCCTGTCGTAGTTTTAAGGGGACCTATTGTATCTCTAACCTTTGATTTATACAGTTGATAAAAAGCTTTGGGGTTATTTTTCGATTCGTTTGCTTCCTTGATTTCATAATTTCTCTTTGCTTTCCTAATTTCTGTTTTTACCTGTCTTGTTAGGTTCTGATAGTAACCAAGTAAGTGATTTTCGCCTTTCTTAACTTTTCTATATACTCCTTTCTTTTTCCCTAGAAGATCTAAGAGTCTATTATTCATCCATTTTGGTTGGTTCCGTATCGATCTGAATTTTCTTTTAGGGATGTGTTTATTTTGAGCATTATGGATTGTCGCAATAAATTGTTCATAAGTAGCTGCTAAATTAAATTCTGGGTTCTCCCGTCCTAAGTTGACAGTTTCCTGAGGTGTGGGGGGGATTAATCTTTTGACCATAGGGTCATCCCTTAGGTCTCTCCTTAAGCTACCGTAATTAGCCTTCCTAAAATCCGGGATCAAGGCCGAATTTTCCTTCTTCCTGCCATTCCATATTATGTTAAAATATATGGCTTTATGATCACTGTTTCCTAGTTCGTCTCCAATCCCAACATCTTTTACTAGATTTTCATTATTACTGAGAACTAAATCGAGGATATTATTTCCTCTAGTGGGAGGAAGACCAGGTAAGGGAGGCATAGGTGAGCTTGGGAAGCATGCATATTGAGTAAACACTGAGGAACTCGGGGGCAGGAACTCCGAGGGACTTGAGTCGTCGGAGGAGGTGGAGACGGAAGTTGGAGGATTTGACAACTTCACTGACGTATTGTTTCCAATTTAGTTTTGTTGTCAATGGTGACGCCAAGGAGCTTAATAGAATCTACAACCTGGAGTGTGTTGGGACCTAAAGTAATGGAAAGGGGCGGGAAAACGTCAGAGGAGAGGTTGATGTGCATAACCATGGTCTTAGTTTGGTTAATGGTGACGTGGTTGTTGTTGGCCCAGTTTTGGAGAGTGTTCAATAAATCATGAAGGGCGGTATAGTCGGGAGCAGCATTGTTGACACTGATTCCAATGGTGGAGTAGTCGACATATTTCCAGCGAGCAGGGGTTTCTCGTAGGGCATCATTGATAAGCATAAAGAAGCATAGTGGTCCCATCTTGGTGCCTTGGGAGAAGCCACAGGTGAGTGACTGAAAGGTGGAGACAGCCCCTCGGAAGCGTACAGCTTGGCGTCGGTTACTGAGGAAGTCTGTAAGCCATGGTATAAGGCTTCTTCGAAACCCGAGGTCGATAGCGTAGTTGACGATTAAATTGTGGTCGACTAGGTCGAATACTTTGGTGAAGTAAATGAAGGCGACAGCTACAGACGTTTTTCGTTTCTCCAGATGGCGGTATATGTAGTCGAGAAAGCTGACAAGACACTGAGTGGTGGAGGAATTTTTCGTATTACCAAATAGCTGAGGATCTACGGCGCCTGCAATATCAGCATAGGCCCAGTCGAACACAAAACTTTCACAGATTAAGCTGGGTATTAGGTGTGATTGCAATGGGTTGTAGCTGATTTAAGATTGTTGGCTGGTTAACTTGGGCACTGGTGACACATATGAAGTCTTCCAGTCAGCTGGGCATCTGTCTTGACTGAGGGAAGCATTGATTACTTACTTACATAAATGCTAGTGACAGGGGGGAAGGAGGTTCAGGGGAAGGATAAAGGGAGGATTGAAGTGAATTTTAGAAGGAGAGAATAGGTGCAGTGGCTAAGCATCGCTTGCGTGAGGGAGTTTAAGTTGGAGGCAGCAGCAACTCGCCTGGACACGGTGAGAAGGCGGCAGGACAGAGTCAGGTGAGCGTCAGGTCAAGCGTCAGGTGCGTGTTGGGTTGGGCCATGGTTTCTCAGTGCTTGGTCGGCTTGATTGGGTGTGGTGTTTTCTTCTTTGGAGGAAATATCTTGGTCTTCTGTCTTCTGTCTTGGTATTCTTGTTAGCTTGAAGTTGATTTTCTTCTTACTCTCCTCCTCCTCTTGCTCTCTTGAAGTGTCCATTCATTCGTGTTTGGGTCTTCTTCTTCATCTTCTTCATGATTTCAGTTTTCGAATTGGTGGACGAGGGGCACAATTATGATGTGATATATCTCGACTTTAGCAAAGCCTTCGACAGAGTCCCCCACGAAAGACTTATTAGAAAGGTAGAAGCGCATGGCATCAAAGGTAATATCCTTAAATGGATTAGGGCTTGGTTGCGGGACAGGAAACAGTTGACCTCTGACCCAGTTCAGTTGACCTCTAACCCAGCTTGGAGAAGGTCGTGCCGATCGTGCTCCTGTTAGAGACCAAGGAAAATGGCCGCTTTGGATCGTTGTGTCGTGGGGGAAGAGGAGGGGAGTGTGGGGAAGGACGACCTCCTTGCCACGCTGTTAAGGCAGCTGGGGCAGTTGAGGAGTGAGGTTGACACTCTAAAGGGGGAAAATGAAGCCCTCAGGACGGAACTCCTTCAGGTAGGTGTCCTGCCTAGCAGGACACCTGCGAAGGAGGAGCAGGCGTGGAGAGTGGTTGTCTCCAAGGGGACTAGGGTCAGGCTCAGGAAAGCTGACCAGGGTGTGGAGTGCAGTAACCCTTACCAGGTGCTGCAGGAAGCTGGAGAGGAAGAGAAGAGGCAGGACGGTATGGATCAAGGAGAGGAAAGGGCAGTTGTACAAACCCTGCCTACAGGTAAGGTCGTGGTAGTTGGTGACAGCCAGGTGGGGTTTATGGATAGGGCTTTTTGTGCGAGAGATAGGAAACGTAGGACTAGGGTGTGTTTTCCTGGGGTTGGGATAGGGCATGTAGCCGAGAGGTTAGACAGAGTTTTGTCAGGGGAGGGTACCAATCCAGTAGTGTGTCTTAGTGTGGGAGGAAACGACATAGGTAAGGTTAGGAGTGAGGAACTTTTCAAGAGGTATAGGGAGGCGCTGGGGAAGATTAGAGATAGGGGAGGGATCCCGATAGTTTGTGGTGTCTTGCCTAGAAGAGGGGTTGGTCGTGAATGGCTGTCCAGGGCAATTGCTATTAATTGCCGACTGGAAAAACATTGTGCAAACAATGTTTGGGCATTCATTGATAACTGGCAACGATTCTATGGCAACGACTACCTGTACTGTCGCGACGTTGTCTGCATCCCTGGAGCGTGAAATTGTCACTCCGAAGGGGGGGTTTCGCCAGTAGAGAGGGGTCGGGGAAAGTGGGAGTCAAAAAACAAGTAGGTCCTGGGAAGTAAAATTAGTTGCTCAGGACAAGGGGTAAAACAGAACCAGGGAAGAGTAGGTTTAAATGTATACTATACAAACAGTAGGAGCGTTAGAAATAAAATAGACTTGCTGAGAGCGGTTGTGTGTACCGAGAATGTAGACGTCATAGCAATCACCGAAACTTGGATGAATCTGGCGAGCAAAATTTTTTTATCAGAGTACCACATAGAAGGGTACAACCTTTTTCACAAGGACAGGGAAGGTAGGAAGGGGGGAGGGGTCGCACTCTTCGTCAAGGATACATTAAAATGTTGTACTAATAATTCAATAATGGGTGAAATAGGAACCGAGTCTGTGTGGGTAGAAATCACGGAAGGAAGAGAAAAACTAATTATGGGAGTGATTTACAGGCCCCCAAGTCTTAGCAAAGAAGCAGCTCAGCCCATATGGCAGGAAATGAGTAGGGCAGCAAAATATAACAACCTATGCATTATGGGGGATTTCAACTTCAGAAATATTGACTGGGACAACATTGTAGGCGACTATGAATCTGAAGACTTCCTAGACGCAGTATAGGACAATTTTTTGAAACAACTAATTACAGAACCTACTAGAGGTGACAATGTATAGACCTAGTATTAACAAATAAAGAAAATATTATCAGAGATATCACAGTAGGGGAAGAACTAGGTAACAGTGATCACAGAGAAATCAGGTTCACCCTAAATTGGGAAACGAAAAACAATGACAATATGGTCAGAGTCCCAAACTTTCTGTTGGCGGATTATCAGGGGTTAAGAAGGTACCTAGGTGAGGTCACCTGGGAACAGTCACGTCAGTTCCCAGTAGGAAGTGGTGAGGTCATAGATGACACAACAATTGATCATGACTATAATATATTCACCAGTATACTACATAAAGCACAAGAACAAAATATACCACACAGAAAAATTAGGTCAAATAAGAATGAGCCAAGGTGGATGACCAGAAAACTTAAACATGACATAGAAATAAAGAAAGGAATATATAAGAAAGTAAAGGGAGGGGAGGAGCAGCTCAGAAACAGGTATAATGAACTATCTAGGAATGTTAAGAAAAATGTAAGGAAAGCAAAGAGAGACTATGAAATCAAAATAGCAAGAGAATCCAAGGCGAATCCCAAGGGATTTTTCCAGGTATATAGGACAAAGGTCAAGGACAAAGTTGGGCCTTTAAAGTCAGGGAGGGGAGAATTGATAAATGGCAGTGAAGACATGAGCAAAGCATTAAACAGCTACTTCTTATCAGTTTTCACAGAAGAAATTTGCGAGGAAATTCCGGAGGTGGAACTGATATTTAAGGGAAAGAAGAAGAGAAATTAAAGAATATCACTATCAGAAAAGAGTATGTTTTTAAGAAGATAAATAGACTAAAGAACACAAAATCCCCAGGGCCGGATGAAATTTTTCCTCGAGTCTTAAAAGAGTGTAGGGAACAGATTAGCGGACCCCTCGTAAACTTATTTACAAAATCATTAGACACGGGAGTTGTGCCAGACTTGTGGAAACAGGCGAATGTAGTACCCATATTTAAAAAGGGAGACAGAGCATCAGCGTCAAATTACCGGCCGATCAGTTTGACGTCAGTAGTGGGGAAATTTCTTGAATCAATTATAGCAGATAGCATCCGATCGCATCTAGAGAAAAGCAAATTAATCTACGACTCTCAACATGGGTTTACAAAGGGAAAATCTTGTCTAACAAATCTGCTAACGGTTTTTAGGAAAGTCTTCGAGGTAGTAGATAATGACGAAAATTACGATGTTATTTACTTAGACTTTAGCAAAGCATTTGACAGAGTACCGCATCAGAGGCTTCTGAGAAAAATTAAGGCTCACGGTATCGAGGGGAAAGTTTTAAATTGGATAAAATCATGGCTCACCGATAGAACGCAGAGGGTCAGCGTAGATGGTGTTAAATCTGAGTGGGGCCGTGTAGCCAGTGGGGTTCCCCAGGGGTCAGTACTAGGCCCACTCTTGTTCATAATCTACATAAACAATTTAGATACTGGGATCAGCAGTGACATAAGCAAGTTTGCGGATGACACCAAAATAGGGCGGCAAATTAATTCAGGGCAGGATGCAAATGCATTACAGGAGGATCTAAATATACTGCAGGGGTGGTCTGAAAAATGGCAAATGAAATTCAACACCAGCAGGTACAGCGTACTTAATATTGGAAGAACAAATACTTATAATGTATACAGCCTAAACAACATCAACCTAGAGAAGTGGAGTTGTGAAAGAGACCTAGGGGTACTTGTAAGCCCGGACCTACGGCCTAGAAAACAGTGTGTTAATGTTCGAAATAAGGCAAACAGAGTATTGGGTTTTATATCTAGGAGTGTAAGTAACAAGAGTGCAGAGGTCTTATTGCAACTATATCTTGCGCTAGTTAGGCCGCACCACGATTATGCGGTTCAGTTCTGGTTCCCCTATTATATAATGGATATAAATTCACTAGAGTCGGTGCAGCGAAGAATGACAAAAATGATTCCGGGACTTAGAAACCTTCCATATCAGGATAGGTTAAAGAAACTTAACTTGCATTCCCTAGAAAGGCGAAGAGTGCGGGGAGATATGATAGAAGTATTTAAGTGGGGGAAAGGAATCAATAAAGGGGATGTAGATAAAGTTCTTATAATATCCGAGCAGGATAGGACTCGGAGCAACGGATTCAAGTTGGATAAGTTTAGGTTTAGGAGGGAGATAGGAAGAAACTGGTTCACAAATAGGGTGGTGGACGAGTGGAACAAGCTTAGCAACTTTGTAGTAAGTGCGGGAACTCTGGAAAGTTTCAAAAGGAGGCTAGATATTTTCATGGATGATAGAGAGTGGTAGTAACTCTCGACAGGAGCTGCCATGCACAGGCCAACCGGCCTATTGCAGACTCCTTATTTTCTTATGTTCTTATGAGTGAGCATAAACGGCACTAAATCGCATTGGAGCAACATCACTAGTGGAGTTCCCCAAGGCTCAGTACTTGGACCATTATTATTTATTATATACATAAATGACATAGATATCGGCACAGACAGCAACATAAGTAAATTTGGTGATGACACTAAAATAGGACGTGTAATTAAATCTGACGAGGACTCTGCAAAACTACAGGAAGATATAAAAAAAAATTTCGAATGGTCGGAAAAATGGCAGATGAAATTCAATGTGGACAAATGTAAAGTACTCAGTATACGAGATGTAAACAGGGAAACCAGTTATCAGATGAACAACGATGCCATTGTGGAATCCGACTGCGAGAGAGATTTAGGAGTAATGATAAGTAGGAATCTTTAGCCAAGTAAACAATGTGTTTTTGCTCGTAGCAAGGCTAATAAAGTACTTGGGTTCATACAATGAAGTGTTAGTAACAAGACTAGCGAGGTCATCTTAAAATTATATCTAGCGCTTGTGAGACCTCACCTGGATTACGCAGTTCAGTTCTGGTCACCGTATTACAGAATGGATATAGAATCCTCGGAAAGAATCCAGAAGAGAATGACGAGACTAATCCCGGGCATTAGGAACCTTGAGTACAGAGACAGGTTAAAGCATCTTAATTTGCACTCCCTCGAGAGACGTAGAGTGAGGGGCGACATGATAGAGGTGTATAAATGGAAGTCAGGGTTAAACAAAGGGGACATTACAAAGGTACTCAAACTATCCAACCTGGAGAGAACTCGTAGCAATGGTTTTAAATTAGACAAATTTAGATTTCCGCGTGAAATAGGTAAACATTGCTTTGGAAACAGAGTAGTGGATGAATGGAAAAAAGTTACCAAATATCATCATTAACTCGAATACGCTGGATAGCTTCAAACACAGGTTGCATGCTTATATGAGCAATAGGGGTTGGGTATAAACGGGACTGCCCTGTATGGGTCAATAGGCCCGCTGCAGTTTCCTCCATTCTTATGGTCTTATGTTAAGTCGGAGACGGTGAGGTTGACCACGTGGGCTTCTGCTCCTGGGGCCTCGTGGTGTTCTTGATTCCTTGTAGCGTGTGTCTTTTCTTGAGTTTTTTTTTCTTGGGTTTTCTTTTCTTGATTTTTCTTTTCTTCTGTTTTTTTCTTGTCTTGGGCGCGTACAGCAAGGAGAGCCTCTTTGTAGCTCAGTTTCTCGTCAAGTCGAGCCTTGGCTATCCTCCATTCCTCCTTCCTTTTGGGGCAGGTCCGATCGGCGGAGGAATGTGGGCCGCCACAGGCAGCGCATTTTTTCACTGTGTTGGGGCAGACAGTGTAGCGGTGTCCGGGGCTGCCGCACAGGGAGCAGGTGTCCTCCTGCACCTCACACTTGTTGACTGTGTGACCGTAGTGCTGGCATTTGTAGCAGCGTTTCGGTCTGCAGTAAGGCTTGACTGGCACAGTTACCCACGCCAGTTGAGCCTCCTTGGGTAAGGTTGCTTGGTGCCCGATGAGGGCAGTGGTGTCGGACAGCTTCTTGACAACTTGGAGTTGTCCCTTGAGGAGCTCACTCAGCTCTGCTTGTTCCACGTGGGCAATTTCGGTGTGGGAGATTACTCCCAGCTTCAGGTTGTCCCACTTATAGGCAATCATTTTTATTGGAATGCCATTGATGTCTGGGATCTCCGCGAGTTGCACGGGCATACCCTTCTCGGCGAAGGTGATCTTGATGTCACCATGGAACTTCAGTCGTTCCACCTTGGTAACCCCCATAATCCCATTAGTTTCAAAGAACTTCTTGAGAACTAGGAGGTTTAATTTCTTGGGGCAGGTCGGCGTATCCGGACGTATCCGCGCCACGTTGTCAAACTCATAACCGTTCATGGTGAGAGAGGGTCAGAGAGTGTGACTGTGTGCTCCTCCATTGATGATGGAGCAGAGGGGTTTAGCAAGCTCCGGAGAGAACTCCTTGAAGAGTTTCATTGGTAAGTCAATGTGGGTGGTGGAGCGTTTTAACTTCAGTTTGTACAGACGTTTTTGCTTCTTCAAATTCTTCTCCTAAGTCAGTGGGAAAGGGGGTTGGTAGGTAAGCAGGGAGCTTGGTTGTGTCTGGCGTATAGTAGCGAAATGGTTATTTGATTGCTCAGCTGCGTCAACATTAGTGAGATGGCTAAGGAAGGGGAGGGGGTCTGTCTTATTGTTTAATCCACAGAGTTCTTTAAGCTTACCATACCACTGACTGATGTTGGACTGCTTCAGGTGTTGCAATTTTGTTGGGTAGTGTGTGTGTGTGTGTGTGTGTGTGTGTGTGTGTTTACGTGAGTGGTTTGTGCAATTGTAAATATATTTGTAAGATACATATAGTAGACAGGCTTAGTTACCTTCAAATAGATACCCAGAAAAATATATACATAAACAGTCCAACCAAAACACACACACACACACACACACACACTCACACACACACACACACACACACACACACACACACACAGACACACACACACACACACACACACACACACACACACACACACATTCTCATTAACATTAAAATGAAGATATATAATCACAAAATTTTACGGCATAATTGAATTTTTAATAATTTTGAGCCAAACACTACAATGACATATTTTAGTAAAGTATTCACAGGTAAAATAAAAAAAAAATAATAATAATTTTGACCAATCCCTCGTCACAGCCCCATGGAAGAGTGGAGTTAGGAAGTAATGAGAGAAATCCATTTTGTCTTTCTGGGTGATTTACCAAACCAATTTCATGAAAGACTGATTAAAGGGCCTGGCGTAATCTATCTTAACTAAAATAGACTTGTATAACTTATTTTAAGCTAACCTAACCTAACCTATCCTAACCTAACCTAACCTAAGCTAACCTAACCTAACCAAAACTAGTTTACCCTAACCTAACTCTCATTAATTTTACCAAACCAAATTTATTTTAACCCGACTTAACATATCTTAACCTAACCTAACCTAATCTATTTAACCTAACCTCCCCTAACTTATCGTACCCACCCTAATCTAACTTAGCTTATATTTACTTAACCAAAACTAGCCTGTATTATTTTAACCCAAGCTAAGCTAATCCAGCTAATTTCACCTAATCAAACCTAACCTAATATATTTAAACCTAACTTAGCCTAACTTAGCCTAACTCCAACTAACCTAACCAAAATTAACCTAACGTCATTTAACCTATCCGATTCTTGCATAACCTAACTAACTTATCCTAACCTACATTTACCCAATGTAACTCTGCCTCACCGAAATTAACTTAACTGAACGTACTTAATCTAACCAAACTTAACTAAACCTAACTGAAACTGACCCAGTTAACCTAACTTGCCGTAACTTAGCGTGACTCCTTAACCTAATATGAACGTAACTTAACCAACTCAAGCCTTACCTTAACAAAGTTAACCTAGCATAACTTACCCTTACTTACTAGTTTATCCTAACCTATGCCAACCAAGCCTAGCCTAGTCTAACCTAACTAAACTTAATCTTAACCTAGTTTAACCTAACTTAACCTTTCAAGCCTGCCGAACCTAACCTGACCTAACCTAACCAGTTTCTCCGTAATAAAGGAGAGGATGAGGTTAAAAAAAAAAAGAAGGAAAAATGGCTGGGGCTGTAGAAGGGCTCAGCTCTCATTCTTCTTTTTCAGTAACTTAAGGTGCAGTTTTATACCTGGTATTTGTCCAGACTTTCTCAAATTATGATTTTATTATAAGTTCTGTAATTATGCATCTACGTTAGAGTTGAGTTGGTAAGTGGGTGATGTTGCATTAGACAGCGAGAGATGGATAGATAGATAGATAGATAGATAGATAGATAGAGAGAGAGATATAAACGCAGGTAAAGAGATAGATTAAGAGAGACAGGCAGACTGACATAAAGACAGACAGATATAAAGACAGACAGAGATTAAATCAGATAAGCATAAACACAGATAGAGAAAAAGAGGGACTGACAGACAGAGAGACAGACGTAAAGACAAACAAAAATTAAAACAATCAGACAGACAAAGAGATTATGAGAAACAGGCAAATAAACACACAACTGAGAATAAGAGAGACAGAGAGACAGAGAGGAGAGTGAGAAAGGTGTGTGTGCGTGTGTGTGTCTATGAACGTCCATTGCAACTCTCCCTCTCCACAGTCGTTGCAACTGCTTACACCACTCGATCAGGAAAAGGGAGAGCAAAGATGTGTGGTTGCAGCCTGCGCTCCTGCCTCAACACATAAATCAACTCACGCGCAGCCATCATCCAACTCCTGATCAACAAAATCCCTATAACCGTATACCCCAAGAGTCCTATGGCGACGGATGAGTGACAACGGGAACAAGCAGAGATGACTGCTGGGAGTCTCCAGTCACAACTCTGCACTTGGGTGAAATAGATTAGATGAGGGGTGGCCAACCTTTTGTGTGATGTGATCTACTTTTTCCACAGTTACCCTGACGCGATCTACCAGCCTACTATTCACCCATTGCCATAAAATACGCTCATTCGTTGAGAGAGAGAGAGAGAGAGAGAGAGAGAGAGAGAGAGAGAGAGAGAGAGAGAGAGTAAACAAATAATATTTTTACAATAATTGTTATGATATATTGTTAACATGACAAAATCATAAACTTACTTTACTAATGAGATGGTTTGTGTAATTAGGGCAGTAGGCGGTGACTGCTATCCTCAAGCAAGCATCCAGGTGTTCATCTGACATTGTTGATAGGTATTTGGATTTGATGTGTTTCATGTGTGAAAATGTTGATTCACAAAGGTAGGTTGATCCAAAGAATGCTGTGAGGTACATGGCACATTTTCTGACATTGGGATATTTTTCTTCACTGAGAAGGTTCCAGAAACTTCCTCCTGTTGCCTTGAATTTAATCTGAATATCATTTTTAAGCATCAGAAGCTCATTTTCGACTTCAGATATGTCCATGTTAAATACTGATGCCAATCTAGATGCAATATCTTCAACATCTGCGATTTTACCAAATGGAAAACACTATTTCTTGCAACAGGTTCTATTGTTGCTATATCTTGAAACCGCCTGTCAAAATATGAAGCAAGGTGTTGTGCCTTTTCAATATATCGAGCACTGCCAAACTGGTCACAGTCTTTTCCTTGGTTTTCTAGTTCAGACAACATATTTCTGAAGTTTCGTAGTTGATGTTGATGCAGCTGCGAAGACACTAGTTTTAGTTTCTGTTTGAAAGCAGTCACAGGGCTAATCATGTCAACAATAGTTTTATCTTTCCCTTGCAGATCTAAGTTTAGATTATTCAGCATAGTAGTCATGTCAACTAAAAAAAGCTAAATCTTACAACCACACTTAGTTGTGATCAAAAGGCCAAGCTTTTGAGGCCAAAAAAGAAGTTAGGAAACCTATCATCACTCCTGCACAGGGCAATGAACCCACTGATTCTGTCAGCCAATGCAGGTGCCCCATCAGTATTTTTAGATACGAGCTTACTTACTGGCAACTGTATACTATTAACAAAATCACTGAAAGTCTGAAATAAGTCTTCATCCCGAGTTTTTCCTTTTGATGGCAGACTTTTCAGCAGTTCCTCTTTGGTACTCATGTCTTTAAACACCATTCTCATGAAAGTACATAATTGTGATGTATCCACCACATCAGTAGACTCATCAAATTGTAATGAAAAGAACACACACTCACGTATGTCTTTATTCAGTTGTTCACACAAATCCTCAGCCATGAATTCACAGCGCCTCATGACAGTTTTTCTTGATAACTGAACATCCTTAATAGAAAACAGTATTTCAGACTTATTTTTGAAATTTTCAAACAACGAATATGCTGCTTCTGAAAAGGCCTCTTTGAATATATCTCCATCTTGAAATGTTTTTTTTTATGCTTTGTAAATACTCAACTCACCCTGAATGATGCAATGGTTGCTACCCTTGATTTTGAGCTCACGCCTGTAAGAAGAGTTTGTTGTGCAGTAAGCTGTGATTTCAGTTCATGAACTTTCCTCTTTCATAGCTCACTTTTGGGTGGGTAATCATGATCATAATTCTTGTGAAAACTTTTGAAATGCCTTTTAGAATTTTCTTTCTTAGCAAGAGCTGGAGACGCATGGCAGATCAAGCACAGACACTTCAAATTATTCATGGTAAAAAATAGTCTTCTTCCCATTCATTGTGAAAATGGTAAATTTGGGTATTTTTAGTACTTGGTCCAGAACTCATTTTTGGTTCAGTTGATGGCAAATAACCTATATTTGAAAAAGATTTTGTCGTACGTGAATACGAGAATTACTTTTTTCCATGACTTTTCCTACATGAATATGAGAATTACTAACGAAACAGCGTAACGTTCTTAACTGTTTTTTTTTATAAGCAATTGTCACGCGCTAGTGTAGACACTTCTGTCTACTCTAGAGTTGCGGCGAGAACTGTAGCTAAGCTAAAAAGTCAGTAATTCTTGTAATCACCCAAAACTTTTCCATAACAAGAGGCAGCACCTCACACTTCCAAGTATTGTAGATGACTGAAAATCACTGCATTGTTGGTGACAAGTGTGTAGGCTCGCTGGGCAAGGTTGCCAAATATGATTCTCTCTCTCTTTACTTTTGACAAGACTTCTCAATATCGAGTCGACTTTTTC
Source organism: Homarus gammarus (assembly GCA_958450375.1). Lineage (NCBI taxonomy): Eukaryota > Metazoa > Arthropoda > Malacostraca > Decapoda > Nephropidae > Homarus > Homarus gammarus. The sequence continues at coordinate 157,397 of CAUDMG010002025.1, forward strand.
ATTACCAAATTCATTAATACAAGGTTTAACGTGTATTTGTAAACTTATAAAAGCAAATACCTGCCTAGTTTTAGTCAACAAATGATGACAACTTACTGATCAGTTTCCTCATCAGGAACCAGCCAGCACCGGCCCGCATGAACGCGAACACTTCCTATCAGGTTCCGCCACACATAGCATGGCACAGTCGAAGTTGTTTTTGTATGTATCGCTCTGATGTGTCCATAATGATAATCTATTCCCAGAAAAAAATCTAAACAAATTTAATATCCCAATGATTATGAGTAAAATTTGAAGAGGATTTTTGTATGGCAGCTTAAGAAGGAAGGATCATTAAGTTTAATTTTGTCATGCGATCGACTAGAAAAGATCTTGCGATCGACCAGTCGATCACGATCGACAGGTTGGCTACCCCTGGATTAGATGGTTGTTTATGCACTGGGATCTAGGTAGCAGTGCAATCCGGCCCTGTCTGTGCAACGGAGCAACTCGTTTGAGGAGCCACTCTGCTCACGCCACACGGGGAGGAAGATAGAAAAGGTATCCTAAACATAGCCTACTGGCCCTACCTAAAGAAACAAGCTGACTGGGCAACCGCACCCAATAAGGTCATCCTTCTGCATTCGAAAACACAATCATAATCACAGATCAACGCATAAAGAGACTATACAACCTCATATGGTCGCTACATGGAATGTCAGGATCCTTCTGGATACTGCCATAAATGAACGTACTGAAAAAAGAACCGCCCTTGTGGCAAAAGAGCTGTTTAGGTATAACATTAGTGTGACCCGGCTCCCAAACGAGGGTCGACTCACAGAACAGGGATATGGCTATACCTTTTTCTGGAAGAGTAAGCCTGCTTCGGAGAGAAACCACATTTATAGAGTCGCCTTTGCCATTCGCCAATCCATCCTACATAAGCTAACCGAAATACCTGTTTAGATTAATGAGTGCCTCATGACTCTGCGAGTCCTACTGAATCACTCACGTCATGCAATCTTCATCAGTGCCTATGCCCCAACACTGGATGCAGAGGATGACATTAAGGAAGCCCTTTATGCCGACCTTGACATAGTGCTAACCTCTATCCCCTGAGAAGATAAAGTTGTGCTTCCAGGTGACTTCAGTGCCAGAGTTGGAAGAAATGCTGACATATAGCAGGGAATCATAGGGAGAAATGGAGTAAGCCTACTCCTCCCCAGCAAGTGTGCTGTCCACAACATCACTATCATCAATACCTTGTTTAGGCAGGCCGACAAGTTCAAGGGTTCGTGGACACCCACGATTCAAACACTGACATCCCATTTACTACATCTCTGTCAGGGAAAGAGATCGCCGAGATATCCTCATACCCGAGTCATGCGTGAATCAGACCACTGTGATACTGATTATATCGGCTCATCATATCCAAACTCTCACTTGGTGTCGCTCAAAAACGGCGAAGGCAACAAGCCTCCAGAAAAGGTTTTAGCACTGAGCCTCTGGAGGATCCGGTAGCACATGCTTTTAGGGAGCAGCTGGAACATAGGCTTATGAACAACCTGACAACAAGCAACCCAAATCGCAGTGATGGATGGGGTATTCTCGACACTTTCATAACAAAAACCTGCAGAGAGACCCTAGGCCAGATAGAAAGAATACACCAGGACTGGCTTGATGAAAATGGCCCGGAAATCAATGTGCTCGTCGATGATAACTGTGCTGCTTTGACTGACTGGCAGAACAACCCTTAGTCTCGGACGAAAGCTTCCACAAGAAGAAAGCAGTGTCTCAGCGCGACTTTCACAATCTATAGAACGAATGGTTGAAAAATAAAGTGTGTGAAATGCAAAAACTTTCAGATCAACACCAGATGCGTGAATTTTTCATTTCCTCTAAAACAGTAATGGGCCAATCAATAACTCATGGAGCAGCTCCCCCCCCCCCCCAACCCCACCGCTCATTCGATGGTAACTCCCTAATTAAAGACAAAGAAGGCATCCTTCAATGCTAGAAAGAGCACTAATATTCATTGCTCAACCGAACCACAGATGTGGATGTACTGGCTACCCAACAGGTCCCTCACACCCAGAGCTGACCCAACTCAGCTATCGTCCATTCCTGGATGATACCAAACAGATGAAAATAACAAAGTCGCAGGTCCTGATGGAATCCCAGTAGGAAATCCTCCAAGCTCTTAAAAACGTCTCCATCGTCAAGATTTATAAAAACCAAGGAGACGGGTCAGACTGTAGCAACTACTCCGGGATCTCTCTGCTGTCCGTAGCTGACAAGATTATCTCCTGAGTCCTGCTAAACAGACTTCTTACTTAGGTGGAAGACTTCCTCCCAGAATCTCTATGCGGCTTTAGACCATCACGTGGTACCATTGACATGAACTTTGCTACCCGCCAGTTACAGGAAAAGTGCAAAGAAAAGCGTCGTGACCTGTATGAGGGCTTCATCGACCTTACCAAGGCCTTCGACTGACTCGACTGACTCGGTCAACAAGAAAGCCCTCTGGCGGACCCTCACCGGGACCGACTGCCCACCCAAATTCATAGCCATTGTGAGGCAACTCCACGATATCCTGAAAGGCAATGTCCTGTACAATTGCACCCAGCCTGAGTTCTTCCCCATCCAAACGGGAGAAAAACAAGGAAGCCTACTGGTAACAATTCTCTTTTCCATTTTCTTGGCTGCCTTCCTTACTCGTGCCATCCCAATTTAGCCGGCGGGGTGGACATTCAATACCTGATAAAGGGAATTTTTAACAAAAGACAACTTCAGGCAGTAAAAAAGGTGTCAGCAGCTTCCATTTATGAAATTCAGTATGCAGACGACCTCACCCTCGTCGCTCACTGTGAGGAGATCCTGAACACCTATGCAGATGTATATGCACACTTCGGCCTTGAGGTGAATGTACAGTTCCGTTCAGAAGTTCGTGGTACACTGGTGGTGAAGGATGCATATCGTGTGTTGTAACCTTCCTGGACGACAGGTCACTGCGCCGAACCTCCTACCAACACAGACAGTGGAACTGGCAACGGTGCAGTTTGATTCGAACGAATACTCATCAAAAGGAGAGGGGAAGGATATTGATATGAATATCCTACTGACGAGAGAAGAAAACTGCAGTGATAGGAGAATCTATTCGAATATCAGAATACAATAGGGAAATCGGTTTGGAATGAACACCATAAGAAGTATATGAACAGAGCTCATATATCAAGAGTCTTTAATGTATTCATTTCTTGATTTTTTTTCGTATGCAGTGTAATACTCTAGCATTTGACAGAGTACCGCATTAGAGGCTTCTGAGAAAAGTCAAGGCTCATGGTACCGAGGGGAAAGATTTAAAGTGGATAAAATCATGGCTCACCGAGAGAACGCAGAGGGTCAGCGTAGATGGTGTTAAATCTGAGTGGGGCCACGTAACCAGTGGGGTTCTCAGGGGTCAGTACTAGGCCCACTCTTGTTCATAATCTACATAAACGATCAGCAGTGACATAAGCAAGTTTGCGCATGACTCCAAAATAGGGCGGCAGATTAACTCAGGGCAGAATGCAAAGGCATTACAGGAGGATCAAAATAAACTGCAGGGGTGGTCTGAAAAATGGCAAATGAAATTCAACACCAGCAAGTGCAGCGTACTTAATATTGAAAGAACAAATACTGTCAATGTATACAGCCTTAACAACATCAACCTAGAGAAGTCAACTTGTGAAAGAGACCTAGGGGTACTTGTAAGCCCGGACCTACGGCCTAAAAAACAGTGCGTTAATGTTCGAAATAAGGCAAACAGAGAATTGGGTTTTATATCTAGAAGTGTAAGTAATAAGAGTGCAAAGGTCTTATTGCAACTATATCTTGCGCTAGTCAGGCCGCACCTCGATTATGCGGTTCAGTTCTGGTGCCCTTATTATAGAATGGATATCAATTCACTAGAGTCGGTGCAGCGAAGAATGACGAAAATGATTCCGGGACTTAGAAACCTTCCATATCAGAATAGGTTGACGAAACTAAACTTGCATTCCCTAGAAAGACGAAGAGTGCGGGGAGATATGATAGAAGTATTCAAGTGGGTAAAAGGAATCAATAAAGGCGATATAGGTAAAGTTCTTATATTATCCGAGCAGGATAGGACTCGGAACAACGGATTTAAGTTGGATAAGTTTAGGTTTAGGAGGGAGATAGGATGGAACTGGTTTACAAATACGGTGGTGGACGTGTGGAACAAGCTTAGCAACTTTGTAGTAAGTGCTGGAACGCTGAAAAGTTTCAAAAGGAGCCTGGATATATTCATGGATGATAGAGAGTGGTAGTAACTCTCGACAGGAGCTGCCATGCACAAGCCAACCGGCCTATTGCAGACTCCTTATTTTCTTATGTTATTATGTAAGAGTGCGGGGAGATATGATAGAAGTATTTAAGTGGGTGAAAGGAATCAATAAAGGGGATATAGATAAAGTTCTTATAATATTCGAGCAGGATAGGACTCGGAGCAACGGATTTAAATTGGATAAGTTCAGGTTTAGTAGGGAGATAGGAAGGAACTGGTTCACAAATAGGGTGGTGGACGAGTGGAACAAGCATAGCAACTTTGTAGTAGGTGCTAGAACGCTGGAAAGTTTTAAAAGGTGGCTAGATTGATTCATGGATGAAAGAGAGTGGTAGTAACTCTCGACAGGAGCTGCCATGCACAGGCCAATCGGCCTATTGCAGACTCTTTATTTTCTTATGTTCGTATGTTCTTATAAATATATATATATATATATATATATATATATATATATATATATATATATATATATATATATATATATATATATATATATATATATATATATAATGTAGATCCACAATGAAAACGTGAATAAGATAAATCTTGATAAAATCACACGGGGAAACGGAAATAACGGAGCACATTAGCTTTCGTCTTTATTCAACACGTCTTCAGAGGCAACTGAAGTTTCCCTTTCCCCGTGTGATTTTATCAATATGTATATATATATATATATATATATATATATATATATATATATATATATATATATATATATATATATATATATATATATATATATATATATATATATATATAGATATAGAGTATATATATTAGGGGGCAGGGAAAAAACACTTTTATTTGAGTTGCAGGCTGCACTTTTCAGGCATCGTTTGTATGGCTGTAACAAACACCTGTGCAAAATTTCATGCCATTTTATGCATACTTACCCTGCCGCATCGCGAACGACTTTTTGTCAACTTTTAGTGTATACCAAAAATTAGGTGTCATTTAATGTTTTCCAGGATAATGATAAATTTTACATGGGTGACATCGATTTAATTCACATGTTATTTTACATGTACACCGTATAGAAAATCATTACAAGTTCATATTGAAATTCTTTTTTGTGCGGAACCTTGGCATCATTTTCCTAGACAATAATCTTTGCCTAATATATCCATCTCTCGATTCGTATCCCGTCACTTCAGTGCAAGCTTCAGTCATCACTTTTATGCCTCTCGACCGCCTGAGTGCTTTTTGGCCACTTGGGCACCACTAATGGTGTCTCAAGAATGTCATTAACCTGTAGATTTGACAGAGAAGCAATGTAAGGAGGCTCAGTCTTGAGTTCATTCCTCCAGTTAAACATGGAATGATAGTTTTTTGCTTGCCACTTTAGTTTCGGAGTCACCACCTTTCTCATGTTGACTACAGGAGGCACATCCTCATTCCCATCTCCATCTTTACCCTCCTCATCAGTATAGTTTAACAAATTCTCGTCAACAGCAGCATCAGAATCTTCCTCCTCTTCTTCAGATCTGCCAGTGCATTCTTCCTTTTGCTGATTCTCCTCTCTAATTTTTCTTATCATTGAGACAGCTTTTTCTCTAACAGTCATGTCCTCATCTGCACACATACCGAGAAGAAGTTCATCTGTGTGGGCGAAGTATGCATTTCTCTGGACAGCCTTCTTCACTATCGTCTCCTCCTCATTATTCAGGTGTTTCATATATAGCAGGGACTGGAATACGTTCCTTGAGCCTTGTGTTACGTAAGGGTGTATCTTGATGTAAAACCACATTGGAGCACTGAACTTTATTATTGTAATGACATTTCTTTTCAACTCATGGCTGGGTCTTGATGTTGCTACATACAGCCTGAGGATTCTACTCCATAAGGTGTTCCACCTTGACACACAGGGAGGACCTGGCTCAATAGCAGCCAAGTCATCTTCAACAACACCTGTGATAACTCCATTACAAATCCTATACAGGTATTTCTGATCCCAGGACAGATCTTTCTCCACTTCATCATTAAACACAGGGAAATCAGGGAAAGTGACTGGCTGGAAGGCGACAACTGGAAGCTCAGACAAAGACTCCTTGATCTGCTTTCCAATGGGACCACGCCAATGCTCAGGACCACTTGGTTTACCATCATAGTGATAAAAAACTGCGCGGAAAGGCAGCTTATTTCCGTGAAGCTGACATATGAAATAATGGAGCGGGTGACCAAGTAACATTTCAAGATGATGAATGACTCCATTTTCTAATCCTACATTTACATTGGTTCCATCACAACCAACGCACACAATGGGCTGCTGGGTTAGATTTTTCTCCACCAGAAACTCGTGAATAGTTTTGGCAATCTGCTTTCCGTGTCCAATCTTGGGAGTCACATGTGTGAGATATTCATTGCCAGGATCAACCATGATGACATAATGATCTTTCACCATCATCCTCGAACTCCATTTCTCGGTCTTCTCATTCTTTATCATCACACGAGTGGCGGTCTTCTTACCATCAAAATAGAGTGACGTCAAATTATCTAAACTAGCCATCTCAATTTCTTGCCTCTTAAATCGGTATTTTTGTCTCGCATCCCGCAGCTTATGTGGTCCAATAACCTGACTCTTGTCATCCTTTGTGATAATGCCATAGTCAGTTAAGGTGGCAGTAGCAATGGCAGCTCCAGCATAATCACTAATCAAGTATCGGTCACAAGCGGCAGCCAGTGTAGGGAGTCTTGTCCGGTTCTGTGAACTGGTGTCTGTCAGAGCCCTTGGATCAGGGACAAAATCAGCATCAGTATTGACGAGAGGAATATCTCTTGAATCATCTGAATTATCCTCAACATAAGGAATATCTCCAGCTACCAGATATCTACGTTTTTGCTCAAGCTGTCTCCTAACTCTGTCCGCATCATGCTTCTCTCTTGCCGAAAAGGCTGATAATCAATATAGACATAGCACCATACTCATCTGCAACAAGACAACTTAAATGAAATAAGAGATATGAAAAAAAAGTTGATAAACACTGAACAGAACATTGCACCGCCACAGCGGCTGTTTGGCTAGTACTGTAGGTAAATTTAAAAAATTCAGTAGAAAATGCGGCAGACTAAACCTCGACATATCAGCTTCATATCAGCATGGAGTCTTAGATATGTATAAAGAACAATGCCTGAAGAGTGCAGCTTTGAGCAAAATTTCACTGCCCCCTAATATATATATATATATATATATATATATATATATATATATATATATATATATATATATATATATATATATATATATATATATATATATATATATATATATATATATATATATATATATATATATACATATATTTATATATGCTGATAACCACCAGGAAAGAAGAAAACACGAAGTTCCCAAGCGCTTTCGTGTAATTCACATCTTCAGGGGTGAGTACAGACTAGATAAATTTTTTTTTCTTTCTGGACAGTTTGGAACAGAAGGCTTGGACATAGATGCATACACAACACCTTTACACATGTTCACTTCTTCACTTGTCAGATTACTGAATTTCTCCAAATTGCAAAATGCTCTGGCTATGTCAACACTGTCGACTCCCTTGTTGGAACCATCAAAACTTAAACCATAGCCGAGGGCACACAAGGTATCATTGTCTAGTTGTTTAGAGGAGAGATTCACTACACAGTTGTTATTGGCATCCTTAGTCCAATCACTATGTCTAATAAGGAGTGCCAATTTGTGGTCTATCTTGGCTTGAAGATCAGAACCAGTCGGAATTTACTGGACTTTAATTTCTCACTTGACTTGTGATTGTCACATGCCTGTGGCGCTCGGGAACGAGCCTGGCGTGAGGCTTGTGTTCACGTTTCCATTTCACGCAAGCTATTAATAATTTGTTAATTGTACTTATTATATTATTATTGTTCTTAGTTACTTAGGTTAATTGTATATTTATGTATGTTATTAATATGCATCATTGTCTTACTCTGTTAAGTTCAAATCAAGAGAGTATTAATTAATTATATAGAAAATCTAGCAAATGTCTGGATCACGCGAGTTGGGCGCACTCCTCTGCCCCTCTCTGCGCGTACCCACGCCACGCCACGCCAGTAGTGAAAAAATCCGTGGCATAGGTTAGACGTGTCCATTCGTTCTCCAGCCTTGACCCTTGTCTAGGGCATTATCCAGTCTTCTGCAATGCCCTAGGGGTATCAGGTATTAGTGACACGTTTAGTTAGGCCTAGGAAGGGATCCTGGTGGTATGGAATCTCCTGTTTGGTAGGGATAATCATTTTGAAGTGATTGTTGTATGTACGTGTTTCGTATGTCTTGTGTAATATAGTAATGCTAAGTAATATTTGTTTGGTCTAACTCCTTACAGTATATCTACGTCCTTCCGGCATTACTCTTATTTTATTATACAATTACTTATTCCCTTAAATTCAGGTTTGCTAATCATTACTCCATTTAAAACATCAATTGAATTAATTAATTATCTTCCCTTTTGTGATTCACTTATTTCAACTGTTCTTACTTTTCAAGTACACTTAGTTGAGTAGGTTTTTTGGTGAGGATAATTATTGCGGTGTTCCCTATTTGTTCCTTTAATTGTTAGTAACTTGGGGTAGGATTCTCTCCCCAAATATTAAGGGTAGTTGGGATCACGACAAGTGGGGGCCTGTCCGGGAGTTAACCGCCATTGTTGTCATATCAAGTGTTGTTACTCGCCAGGTGTTGTTTCATCGCAAAGTATTTTTGGATGCAAGTTGCTGTGTTCACAGTGTTCATTTATATTGCTCCTGTTATTGCTTAAGCTACTGGTGAGTAAACCCTTATCTTGTGTACCAGGTGTTTGGTTAATCCCTTGCTGTGTTTCACAGTTTATTGCATTTTGATATTATTAATTAGCTAGCTAGTTAGCTTAGCTGCCACGGTTATTTTTTTCGCTACTCGATTTTGAGTTCAACATGTTTGACCTGGAAAGATTTTTGGCTTCACCTTCAGCCGAAGTACTGAAGGGGCTTACTAAGGCAGAGTGGCAATCCCTCGCTGATTTTTATGAAGTAGAAGGCCGCTCTTCCATGAATAAGTCTAGGTTAGAAGAGGCTGTCCTCAAGTACCTTATTGACAATGAAATCATAGCCCAACCGTCGGGAAATTCAGAGGAAATTGTTACACCAAGTAATTTGGCCTTACAAGTTGAACTCAAAAGACTCGAGGTGGAGCTGGAAACTCTCAAACAACGAGGTTTGGCTCAAGGTAGTAATACGTCAACATTCAGTTTAGACAAATGTCTCAACAGTGTTCCTAAATTTAATGAGGAAGAACCAGACAAATTCTTCTCTCTTTTTGAGAAAATTGCCCGACTTAACAAGTGGCCTGTTTCTCAATGGTCTCAACTTATTTATAGATCTTTCACTGGTAAGGCATTAGATGTGTTTTCTGCCCTCTCTGAGGATCAATGTCTAGACTATGCCCTTGTTAAGTCTGCGGTTTTGAGCGCTTACAAACTTGTTCCTGAAGCCTACCGGCAACAGTTCCGTAACTGCCGGAAGACTGACAAACAAACATTTGTGGAGTTCTTCAGGCAGAAACAGGTTCTTTGTCGGAGGTGGATTGAAAGTCAGTCTGCCCATGAGGAACATGACAAGCTTGTTGAACTAATCCTGCTAGAGAAGGTGAAAAAGTGTATCCCAGGCGACATTCGAGCACACTTGGATCAGAGAGGTATCTGTACCCTGGCTGATGCTGGTCCAGTGGCTGTCCATTATTCCTTAACTAATAGAAATGTAAATTCCAGGTCTTATGCTCCCATGTCCCAGTCCTTCACTTCCTTCAAGCGGCCCACACCAACATCTACATCGGGGTCCCTGCCTCTTGTCATTCCGACCCGACCCTCAGGTTCTGCATCATCTACCCCGGGTGAGCCCATGGTCCATGGGACAGGTGGATCCACTCCTACTGGTGAGAGAAACTCTAGTTGCAGGTACTGTAAGAAGCCAGGACATGTCATCAGCGACTGTCTCAAGTTAAAGAAAAGAAATCCCTCTCACCAAGGATCCCCCACTCTTTTGGTCAGGGTGGCCGAGCAATCTGAGGAATTATTGGAGCCCTGTGTCACTGCCCTCAGTCAGACTGTTGCCCTGAATGCTTCCCCCTCTTCTATGATATCAACCTTTGAACCATTTTGTTCTCCTGGTTCCTTAGCTTTGGATCAATTCAGTCAACCCACTTCTGTTAAACTCTTGAGAGACACAGGCTCAGCCTTATCTCTTGTTACTAAAGAAGCTGCTCCATTCCTGGATTCATGCTATACTGGTAGCTGGGTGCTTGTGAACGGTTTGACCGGTGGGTCGCGTATTCCCCTTTGTCAAGTGTACTTGCGGTCATCCATAAAGTCAGGTTATGTCACGTTAGGAGTAGTAGATAGCTTACCTGTAGAAGGGGTCTCTCTATTGATAGGAAATGACCTCGTTGGCGACATGATGTTCCCTAATGTTGTGATCTCATCTTGTCCCACTGCCGAGAATAATACTGTGCAGTTAGAAGTAGACCTTCCAGGGTTGTTCCCTGCGTGTGCTGTGACCCGTAGCATGAGCCGCAGTACAGAGGTAGAAGAGACTAGTGAAATTAATGAAGTTTCCCTTCAGGACTGTGAGAAGTCCGTGGATAATCTTATCCAGCCGGACCATACTGATCTTGGTCTCAGTGAATTTTTTGAGGATTCCTCACAACCAGATAACCTCCAGAGTAGTTCTGATGGAGATAGGAACCCAGATGTCACTAGTTTTGGTTCCTCTCCCATCACTAGGAGTAAGCTTATTGAGCTACAAGCAGGGGATCCTGAGCTAGTAGGTTTTCTCAATAGGTCAGTTACTGAGACCGAAGCCGAGCAAGAATCAAATTGCTACTACACTAGGTCTGGTGTATTAATGCGGAAGTTCCGTCCCTCCAATTCTCCTGCCAATCACCCTTGGTTAGTTCATCATCAAGTTGTTATTCCCAAACCTTTGCGGCAGGACATACTTAGTATCGCTAATGATGGGGTGGGTGGTCATTTAGGAGTTAGGAAGACTTATGCAAAAATTTTATCCCAGTTCTTTTGGCCTAGGATGAAGAAAGACGTCAGCTCTTACTGTCGCACTTGCCATGATTGTCAGGTAGCGGGGAAACCGAACCCCAGTGTTAAACCATTCCCTCTGCAGCCTATCCCAGTCATTGAAGAGCCCTTTAGTAAGGTGGTCATAGATTGTGTCGGTCCCTTACCTAAGACCTCTCGTGGTCATCAGTTCTTGCTAACCATTATTGATTGTGCAACCCGTTATCCTGAAGCCATTCCCTTGCGCCGCATCACAGCGAAGAATGTTATCAAAGCCTTAACCCACTTCTTCACTCAAGTAGGCCTTCCTACAGTGGTGCAATCAGATCAGGGTTCCAATTTTACTTCCCGGTTGTTTAATCAGGTAATGCAAACCCTGGGAGTCAAGCAGTCGAGGTCTTCGGCCTATCACCCTCAGTCACAGGGGGTGGTAGAGAGGTTTCACCAGACACTAAAACTCATGTTGCGCACCTTCTGTCTGGAGACTGGGAAGGATTGGGACGAGGGAGTTGACCTGCTTTTGTTTGCTGTTCGGGACAGTAAACAAGAGTCGCTAGGATTCTCGCCCTTCCAGCTCGTCTATGGACATGAGGCGCGAGGGCCTCTTAAGGTGTTAAAAGAGTGTTGGTTGAGTGATCAGAGCGCGACGCCCTTAGCTTCATATGTGGTCCAATTCAAGGAGAAGTTGCGTCTGGCTGTAGAACTTGCCCAGTCCAACTTAAGGTGTGCTCAGGTGAAAATGAAACTGCATTTTGATAAGGCCCATAAGGCAAAACCTAGAGAATTCCAAGTGGGGGAGCAGGTGTTGGCCTTCCTGCCCTTACATGATCACCCTTTTAAATCCAAATATAGTGGTCCGTATGAAGCACTAGAAAAACAGGGGTCCGTGAATTATGTGATTAGCACCCCTGAACGGCGTAAGAAAAAACGCCTTATCCATGTCAATCTCTTAAAGTCATATCATGTTCGTAACGAAACCCTGGGAAAAGCAGTTGCTTGTGTTGATCAATCCTTGCCAAATTGTATCATTGTGCCAGAGTGTCCAGATGATAAGGATCAGTGTTTTTCTGAAATAATGAATGGGTCTAGTGTAAAAGTTGAAAACTCGACTATCTTGGAGGACCCCAGTGCTAAGTTGTGCCATCTCTCTAGTGACCAAGCCAATAATATAAAGTCTCTATTACAGGAGTATCCTGTTATAGTTGGTGATTACCCACTCTCTTGTTCAGTGCTGGAGCATGACGTTGAGACCAGGGGAGCCAAGCCAATCCGACAGCGTCCCTACCGTCTTAACGCCTTCAAGCGGGAGTGTGTGCGAGCCGAGGTACAGCGTCTTCTAGAGATAGGCCTCGTCGAACCCAGCATCAGTCCATGGGCATCCCCTGTTGTACTAGTTCCAAAGCCAAGTGGGTCAATGCGGATGTGTGTGGATTATCGCAAGGTGAATGCTGTCACTGATCCCGATGGTTATCCCTTGCCACGCATTGACGACGTGATCGACGATCTTGGACAGGCAAGGTACGTGACCAAATTGGATCTCCTCCAGGGCTACTACCAGATAAGACTGACTGAACGCTCCAGGGCCATCTCTGCTTTTGTCACTCCTGAGGGGCTGTACCAATTCACAGTCCTTCCGTTTGGCATGCGGAACGCCCCTGCAACCTTTCAACGCCTCATGAATTTCATCACGTCTGGTCTGGAAGGTGTCCGCTGTTACCTAGACGACCTTATCGTCTTCAGCAGTTCCTGGGAAGATCACATGAGTCGTCTACAAGCCCTCTTCTCCGTACTGGCTGCAAGCAAGCTGACGGTGAACCTTGTCAAAACTGAGTTCGGCCATGCCCACGTCACTTTCTTGGGGCATGTGGTCGGACAAGGGGAAGTCCAGCCTATAGCAGCCAAAATTGAGGCAATTCAACAGTATCCGGTGCCCGGCGATAAGAAGAGTGTGATGAGGTTGCTGGGTATGGCGGGGTACTACCGCCGTTTTTGTCCAAACTTCTCCTCCGTTGCCTCTCCCATGACTGACCTGCTGCGTGGCAAGAAAACCTTCAAGTGGACTACGGCTTGCCAGAAATCTTTTGAGAATCTTAAATCCCTGCTGGCAAAGGCTCCTGTACTACTTGCACCTGACCTCCAGAAACAGTTCACTCTCCATGTCGACGCCAGTGAAATTGGCGCCGGTGCGGTGCTTATGCAAGAGGGTGAGAGTGATCAAGTGCTTCATCCGTTGTGCTATTTTTCTAGAAAATTTAACAAATATCAGAGAAACTATGCCACCATTGAAAAGGAGGCTTTATCACTGATCATGGCACTAGAAAACTTCAAAGTATATATTGGCAGCACTGCTTATCCCATTCAAGTGTTCACTGATCATAACCCACTTACTTTTGTTGACAAGATGAAACATACCAACCAAAGACTTTTGAGGTGGGCTCTATCACTTCAGCCCTATAACTTGAACATTTCCCATATCCGCGGAAAAGAGAACGTGTTGGCTGATGCACTTTCTCGAGTCTGATTATTTAGTAACTGTGTCTATATGCAAATTACTTTTTTTTTGTTTTATTGTCATTGAGTACCTTGTGTTTATATTATGAATTATTTTGCTTCATATTGATTTAAACCAATTGTGTTAGTTATCACTTTCGCTGTGTAGCTGTACATCCATTTTCGCTTCCAGCTGGTTGTAAGCTCACTTTTTTGGGGGGAGGTGTCACGTGCCTGTGGCGCTCGGGAACTCGCATAGCGTGAGGCTTGTGTTCACGCTTCCATTTCACACAAGCTATTAATAATTTGTTAATTGTACTTATTATATTATTATTGTTCTTAGTTACTTAGGTTAATTGTATATTTATGTATGTTATTAATATGCATCATTGTCTTACTCTGTTAAGTTCAAATCAAGAGAGTATTAATTAATTATATAGAAAATCTAGCAAATGTCTGGATCACGCGAGTTGGGCGCGCTCCTCTGCCCCTCTCTGCGCGTACCCACGCCACGCCACGCCAGTTGTGAAAAAATCCGTGGCATAGGTTAGACGTGTCCATTCGTTCTCCAGCCTTGACCCTTGTCTAGGGCATTATCCAGTCTTCTGCAATGCCCTAGGGGTATCGGGTATTAGTGACACGTTTAGTTAGGCCTAGGAAGGGATCCTGGTGGTATGGAATCTCCTGTTTGGTAGGGATAATCATTTTGTAGTGATTGTTTTATGTACGTGTTTCGTATGTCTTGTGTAATATAGTAATGCTAAGTAATATTTGTTTGGTCTAACTCCTTACAGTATATCTACGTCCTTCCGGCATTACTCTTATTTTATTATACAATTACATATTCCCTTAAATTCAGGTTTGCTAATCATTACTCCATTTAAAACATCAATTGAATTAATTAATTATCTTCCCTTTTGTGATTCACTTATTTCAACTGTTCCTACTTTTCAAGTACACCTAGTTGAGTAGGTTTTTTGGTGAGGATAATTATTGCCGTGTTCCCTATTTGTTCCTTTAATTGTTAGTAACTTGGGGTAGGATTCTCTCCCCAAATATTAAGGGTAGTTGGGATCACGACATGATTTATAAAAGATTATTAGATGGTAATTGCAGTGGAATCTCCCCTTTGAGAGAAATCCCGAACCAGCACAAGAACACTTAAATTTACTAAGCAAAATGAATTGTCCGTGACCCGTGGAAGGATAGCGTCTGTGACTGGGATAAATGAGACACACTGTTAAATTTACACTTATATTCCCTCCAACACTACAGACACAATCAAATAATGGTACACCAATATGCTCACCTCTTAACCTGAACTTAAAATACTACTCTGGGGAATAAAAGTTATACATCATGTTGAAATTATTAGAATCTCAGGCAATGCCTCATTAGA
This sequence comes from Homarus gammarus, assembly GCA_958450375.1. Classification (NCBI taxonomy): domain Eukaryota; kingdom Metazoa; phylum Arthropoda; class Malacostraca; order Decapoda; family Nephropidae; genus Homarus; species Homarus gammarus. The sequence goes on from CAUDMG010002025.1 coordinate 172,662, forward strand.
GGACAATAAGTTTAAAGTATTAAGAAATGTTGCTTGCACACATGAACCAGGCCTTAAGGGCTTTCAACAAAATATCAATCACTGAGAAAACGGTATTACAAAAATAAGAAATTAATAACTCTACAATGAATAGCCCTTAAGGGCACTCAACAAAATATCATCCAGCACTGAGAAAATGGTATTAAAAATAGAACTTATTAACTTCACCCTGAGTAGGCCTTCAGGGCACTCAGCAAAATTATGTTACCCCAACAGATACACACCTCCTAACCTAACTTAAACACTACTCTGGGGAACAAGGGTTATACCTGAGATTGATATTATAAGGAAATATTAAATGCACACAGCATACATTAGTAACTGAAAAAATAGTATTAAGTACACACAAGAATATTATCACTATTATTAAAAAGTTACTAAGTCCACCAATACCCGTAAACCATGCTTGCCTAACCTAACACATAGATTCCACCTGCACTCCGTAGTTTTTTAAGGCACAACCAACAGGCACCCTTAATTTAAGGCCCAAACCAGCCTTTCTCAACCTTGGAGATGTACCTCTAAGTTCCACTGGACTCTTGGTCCCATTGTGTGACCCTGTATCACTCAGCTGGCTTCACTTTACCCCCAGTACATCCATGAAACGGAAGGGAGTGAGCCAATCAGACCTTGTACAGTTGAGAGAAGCTTTAGCTTCCCGTTAGTAAAAGGTTTTCACTAAGCTGCTTGAAGATATGTGGTATTGTGAGCCGAGGTAGAGGAGAGTTGATGACCCCAAACGATCGTCACGTCGTTAGTTGGGCACCTAGACAGCTGGGTTCACTCCAACTCTCACCATACTTAACAGGTGGCTCAAACCCAGGTCAGTGGACGGTCATAGAGCTCGCTTCACCACTCGTGTCTCATATAGGCCTAGTTCCACAAACTCTCGCTACGTGTGAGAGCTCGGTCTTCCCTCAGACGACCTTGAACTCAGTCTATCCAATGGGCGCGGCGTTTGGAATTACACTGAATTTCTGAATATTACAATCGACCCCCCTAAAAAAAGACAGCACTGTCCTCATGTGCTGAGAAAAACATGCATACGAACCCCCTAAAAATTTGTTCTAAGAAACTGCATCTCACCCCTTTAACGTACTAAACGCAGCATTCCCGTCTTCTCTTCTCCCCTTCTCTCTCCCGCTAACACTCGACCCCCCTAAAAAAAGACAGCACTGTCCTCATGTGCTGAGAGAACAACTTAGAAACCACCTCTGCCCTATTCCAACTCGCAGCCAGCAACTCCATTTCTTGCCTAGCCCAATTCAAAACCAACCAGAACATACAAGCTCCCCTTTTGCCTGGCCCTTAAGCTAGAGAACCAATGTCAAAAAAAATACCAAATCCACATCCTGTATACTCTCCTTTGGCCTGGCCCTTGAACTAAGTGGAACCAATGTCAAACAATACTCAGTCCACACGAACTCTCTCACGTCTTCAACGATCGACTCAATCCACGTCTCCGAACCTCATGCCAGCAGACCAGCCCCCTGGCAATGTACCAGTCCATATTAGTGAGGCCCTGGCCAGTACAACCATACACTCAATCCCGCTTATGACAGCAACCACTACTCAACACACCTTTCCGACCTAGCCATTTCTCCAAACCCCTCTGCCCTACTCACGACTCCTCCAACTCACCCTCGACAACCTGCATTTTCTCATTTGCCTGCACCTCTCTGAACTACTACTACTCTTCTGCCACCCCACACCTTCCGCAGCTGGCTATGTAGTTTCGCACTGTTTCCCCCATGCGTGGCCAGAAACCTCGCTCCTGCACTAGCGACAGAGTAACATCTCGCCCCTGATGTCCCACCTCGTCGTGGCAGGCTCTAATCAATGACTCCTGCAAGTTTGAAGATAGCACTGGCACCTCCCTCCATAGATTCTTCCCTTCGGGTCTTCTATGCCAGACAACCTCTTCTCTTACGATCAGGGATTTCCTCGCTCGGTACATCTTGCAAAAGTCATCATTTTGGAGCTCTACCTGTACCTCGTACTCCGGCAGCTCTCCCGCCAACCATCTTCGCAGTATTGTCATATAGTTCATGCCTTCTTGCTCCTTACGCAGCCCATCCATCGTCCACAGTTCCTTCCTTCCTCTTCCGTTCTCCTCTACTACATCCATAGCTGTATACTCTTCTTCGCTATCTTCCTCCTGTTCCGTCGGGATTCTAGATAGAGTATCCACCCCAATGTTGTTTTTTCCCGGCTTGTACTCTATAGTAAAGTTGAACTGCTCGAGATCCGCATTCCACCTACTTTCCACGGCACCTAGCTTAGCCTTCTCTCGGTGACTGAGTGGGTTGTTATCTGTATAGACTGTGAAATGTTTCCCTGCCAAATAATCCCTGAATTTATCCACTACTGCCCATTTGAGTGCTAACATCTCTAACTTACGAGAACTATAGTTGTTCATGTTACGTTCTGATTTCCTCAGGCCCCGACTTGCATAGCACACCGGATGCAACCTGCCATCCTTCCGCTGGGACAGCACCGCACCTAGCCCACTAAAACTTGCATCTGTCTCTAATATAAACTCCTGAGTGAAATCTGGGCAAGCCAACACCGGTGTCTGCGTCACCCTGTCTTTCAGTTTCTCAAAAGCCTGCTGCTGTTCCTCTCCCCATTCACTATCTACCCGATCCTTAGATTTCCCATGCATCAACGCATGCAGTGGAGCAGCTATTTGGGCAAACCCTTTAACAAATTTCCTATAAAATGCTGTGAACCCTACAAAAGACCGCACATCTTTCACAGTCTGAGGGACTGGCCAATCTTTTACTACCCTAACTACTCAGGATCAGCTGTGATGCCTTCAGCTGACACCTGATATACGAAATAACTTACTTTGGAAGCCATTATTTCACACTTTTTCGGTTTGAATCTTAAGTCATTCTGCCTCATCCTGCAAAATAATTCCCTCAATCTGACTATATGCTCATCTATTGTACTTGAAAACACCATCACATCATATTCGTAAACAAGCAACGAGGAAAAAATCTTATCCCCAAAAATCCGCTCCATGTATCTCTGAAAGGCTCCCGGACTATTTAACAATCCCATAGGTAGTCGCCTGTACTCAAAGTGTCCGAAGCTTGTGCTGAAGGCAGTCTTTGGACGGTCTGAAGGTTTTACTTCTATCTGGTGATATCCTGCCGCCAGATCAAACGTTGAGAAAAACTGGGCCCCCGTCAGAAATTCTAGGGTTTCATTTATCCTAGGCAGAATACGGACTCTCACTATGCTGAATTACTCCCTGATCTAACAGCTGGCTAATGTGCTGCTTCACCTCTGGTACCTGGTTTGGAGGGATCCTCCGGTATGGCACCCTAACTGGCCTGTCTTTAGTCACTGGGATCTCATGCTGAACCCCAATAACGTTTCCTATGGGCTGGCCCTCCTCTTCAAAAATATCACTAAACTCTTCTATTAAACCCCTGACTGCACGCTCTTGTTCCTCATTCATTTTCTCCGTGTGCACTTTGACCTCCGAACGGGCATCCGGTTGAACTGTCCTCACATGCACGTCCTCACTGATGTCTGCCTCGACCTCCGTCCCAGAAGCCACTTTCCCAATCCGCCAATTGCCCCTCAAGTTCTTACGACGATCAGACAGATTTGCCACCAACACCTGGGTTATGCCTCTCACCACTCATACAGCTGTCGGCAACACTATCACACCCTCAGGCATCCAACTTTCATCCTCCATTGTTAGAGGTTCAATCACTACTACTACTTGATAGCTACCTGGCTTAATGAGGGAACACATACTGACAGCATCCGAGTACTCCTGGGATGAATGGTTGGTCTTTTCTTCCTCTTCGTCGTACAATACCCCAGGCTGATGGCCTTTATTGCACATAACTGCCTAACCTCATGCAAGCAATTTTCCCACTGAGTGGTGCTCCTGGCTTCCCTGCACAAGTGATACATGTGCGGCCAGATCTCCGCAACCTCGCCCAGCACATTCATCCCCAACAACGCAACATGCTATTGCCCCTTACCCTGGGTCTCAATCCACGGACAAACCAACAGCCCCACATCAGTGACTTCCACCCCACATACGACCATAGTGACCCGAATACACCCCACACACGGCACTGGAAACCCTGACGCCCTTTTTACCCTTATTCTAGGGGGCTGTAACACCACGCCTGCAGGCTCCAGCTCCCGACCATAGAAGTGTTCATCAATTAACAACACTTCTGCCCCAGTATCTGCTAAACCCCACATTTCACGACCCGCTACCAGCACCAAACCTTAGGACACTTTGCTTTCAGCCATAACATACCTTCTGTCGTGATTACATTTATCATGCGGACCATGCTTGACCATGTAGGTTATGTATCTAAGCTACTGTGCCGAGTAGCATTTATATATATAATCACGTGGCAGCACTGCACGTTATGTGGCAACATTGCCCCGAGGCTGCCATATGGCAAGGCAGTCTCAGTCTGACTGTGTGAGCCGTGCATGGCACACGCTAGTCACCACTTGTATTCCTCTCATCCATAATGTGGTGGGATGAAATCCTAGACAAGGTTCTTCAAACTCCAGAGCACGAGCAGTAGATATATTCAATAAGTGGTACAAGACTTGGCGGGATAGCCGACCTATACAGAAGCGAGCACAAGGGACTCCGTGCCGTAGGCAGGCCGAAGCCGGTCTGAGGGAAGTTAACTAGCTAGGCAAGGAGAGTTGCTAGACATTACTAGGACAATAAACGAGGTCTTCTAGTTACTTGACTAGCGCGGTACAGACATAGTACATCGGGACATAGTAAGTGAACATAGGCATTAGACATAAGCATAGATATCAGACATGCTATAATAATATGTAGTAATACAGACATGTGAATAAATGGTACGATGAATGGTAACAGAGTCTTGGCGTCAGGCGTGTTCACATATCGTGTTATTTACATATCTATACAGATAATAAATGGACTTCAGTGTTACCCGGTGTTTCCCTACCCATCACTGCATTCTTCAGGGAACACTTGTAATCATCAGACCACGGGTCCGCTCTCTCTTGGTTCATAACATCGCCGGTGGAATCTATTGGTGGGACCATGAACGGTTGGCGGGGACTGACTGGCACTGACCGTTTCCCGACTGCCAGTTCTTATTATTATTTCCAACTCGATACTAGCCATTGGCCACGTATCCCCTTGGGACTTTCTCTCCTGGTCCGGACCTGTTCGTGCAATTGAAACTGAGGCGGCTCTCTTGTCCACACGCATTGCACTTCGGGAGAATCAAGCCCTCAGTTTGCGGTTCCTTCTCTCCTCCCTTAGTCAGCGGTACCTCCCTCAAAGCCTCTCGTTTTTGTTCCGCCTCTCTCAGCCCCGTGATCCACTCATTTAGACTACGTTGAGGATATTTTTGGATCTCCTCCAATAACCACATACGGCTTTGTTCCTTTTTTAGCCCCCAAGTTATTGCATCTCCCAACAGGGCCTTATCATATTTACGCCGATGGCGGTTCAATTCATCGTTTAAATCGAGCATAGCATCATAATATTCAAGAAGCGTTTCGTTGCTCAGTTGTTTCCGATTCATCACCTTCTGAATGGCGTCGTACGTGGCCGCCTACCCGCCTCATTGCTGCTTCAAGTAACTAGTTAATTCGTCTATGGTTTCCCAGTCTCTGTGTGCATTGTATACGCGATCTGCCGCAGGCCCCACAAGATGCCTTATTATGAATTGGATTCGACCGACTTCGTCTCCGTCTAGCAGCTTGAAGGTTAGGTCAACCTCTCTTAACCACTTCCCTACCTCTACTCCTGGCCTACCGTCGAACTTAGACATGGTCAACCCGGCCCCGAGATTAGTTCCCTCTCTACTATTGTGTCTCCTCATCTCCCACATTGTCTCATCGTGCTGTATTTGATACTGTGTCTTTACCCTATCTAGTGCATCCCTCAACTGAGCTAGGTGTTGTTGATGTTCCTTCTCTAACTGTTGCAATTTTGTGTGGTGCTCCCCCCTTAACTGTTGTACATATAATCCATACTCCCCCCTGATTTGGTTCGCCCATGCCTGACATTAATTCTATGTAAATATGATAATTTATATACATAATATGGTGCACAATAAATGGAATATTACATAGAATTAATACATGTTCTGTAATACTTTACTATACATAATTAATGGAGTAATATAAGAGTAATATAATAATACACAGCTGAAGGTACTACTTTGTGTCCATATCATACAATATTGAGGAGGCATTATCCCAGTCAATGCAATGCTTATTATCCCTCAAATGAACAAACAGAGCATTGGATTCCTGGCCTGTCCAAACACTATATTTACATTGTTTAAGTCTAGTTACAAGATCTTTACCTGTCTGGCCTAAGTAAAACATATTACATTCCTTGCAAGGAACCTAATAATTGTAGCCACCTGTAATGTTGGGGGAGCTCTTGATTAACATTTGTTTAACAGTGCACGAGTCTATATATATATATATATACCTTGTTATGTACTTCTCCTTAGTCTGTACTCACCCCTGAAGATGTGAATTACACGAAACCGCTTGTGGTTATCAGCATATATATATATATATATGTAATATTCAGAAATTTCAGAGTAATTTCAAATGCCGCGCCATTGGCGATACTGAGCTTTCAAGGTCGTCTGAGGGAAGAGAGCGCTCTCTGCACATAGTGGGAGGTTGTGGAACTAGGCCTGTATGATATTAAATATAATTTGCGGAATTAATAATGAGCGATTCATGAAGTTAAGGGACTATTATTGAATTTGGAATTATTATAGATCGTTAATCAGTCGGAATTATGTTACGGGTGTCCCAAGGAGTTATTAGTTAGGCGGACAATATGTCACGTAGGCCTAAGCTAGCACCTTGGAGAGACGGGACGCTGTCTGGTCCTGAGTCACGTGAAAGCGATTGGACCTACAGGACATCCCTGTGCGTCCTTCCACAGAAATATTCACGTGGTCTAGTCACCTGTGCTGCGCTATTGCAGTATAACAAGTAAGTCTCATTCAATCTCAGACAGGGTTTAGATAGGGCAGTGATAACGTTAACTAGAGCTAACAGTGAGTTCATTTCAGGGTTTCCGCCAGAACCCACTTGACTGCGAGAGATTGACTGCCGTTTGAGACTGCCGTTGATGATTGAGGGTGGCGATTGTCGCCATTGGACCGATCAGTGTAGGCCTGTCACTGTTTAGCGGGGTATCAAAGGATCTCTTGAGGGAATCTAGCCGTCTGGGTGCCCAGCTGCGACGGGACGATCGTTGGGGTCATCAGCTCTCCTCTACCTCGGCTCACAATACCACATGTTCCACGCAGCTTAGTGAAACCCTCTTGCTAATGGGAAGCTAAAGCTTCTCTCAACTGTACAAGGTCTGATTGGCTCACTCCCTTCCGCTTTCTGGATGTACCCTGGGGGGGGGGGGTAAAGTGAAGCTAGCTGAGTGATACAGGGTCGCACACTGGGGCCAAGAGTCAGTGGAGTTTAGAGGTACACTTTCCAAGGTGGAGAAAGGCTGATTTGGGCCTTCAACTACGGGTGCCTGTTGGTTGTGCCTTAAACATCTACGGAGTGCAGGTGGAATCTGTGTGTGTGTTAGGTTAGGGAGCATGGTTCACGGGTATTGGACTCAGTAACGTCTATATAATAGTGACAGTATTTTTGTGTGTAGTTAATACTATTTTTTCAGTTACTAATGTATGCTGTGTGCATTTAATATTTCTTTATAGTTCAATCTCAGATATAACCTTTGTTCCCCAGAGTAGTGTTTAAGTTCATAATAATAATAATAATAATTAACGGTTTATTGAAAGAGCTTGGCAGCCAGAAGGCTGAAAATATACAGTTACATATTTGGGGAATGGGTTACGAATTACAAATAATATACAAGTAACATAAGTGACACAAATAAGACATATAATAACTTAGATGGGGAAAAGCTCAAACTACAGTTCATTTCAACATAGTGACAGTGTTACAGTATTACAAGTTATTGATAATTTTTACAATGGTTGGGACTGGGCTGTTCTTATAGCGATCAGTTCGTGCACGTATGGGCTGGATGCGGTTGTGGTGTCGCACAGCAATTCTCGGATAAGGGATCTCAGGTGGTAGTAGGAGCCGGTGTCGGGGATGGTGTAGAAGCTTCTTGCCAAATTTGCAGATGAGGTCGTGGTGATGGTCAGTGAGAGTCGAAAGGGTCAGTGTGTTGAGCGCTTCTTGATATGTGGAGTAGGAGGGGGAGAGAATAATCTTGCATGCCCCCTTTTGCACTTTTTCTAGGTGTTTACGTTGTGTGGCATTTAGGGAGGAAGACCAGGTGGGGGAGGCATAGGTGAGCTTGGGAAGTATGAATGTTGTGTAAACTCTGAGGAGCTCGTGTGCAGGAACTCCGAGGGACTTGAGTCGGCGGAGGAGGTGGAGACGGAAACTGGAGGATTTGACAACTTCATTGACGTGTGGTTTCCAATTTAGTTTGTTGTCTATGGTGACGCCGAGGAGCTTCGTGGAATCTACAACCTGGAGTGTGTTCGGACCTAGAGTAATGGAAGGAGGTGGGACAATGTCGGAGGAGAGGTTGATGTGCATAACCATGGTCTTGGTATGGTTGATGGTGACATGGTTGTTGGTGGCCCAGTTTTGGAGACTGTTCAATAAATCCTGAAGGGCGGTATAGTTGGGAGCAGAATTGTTGACGCTGATCCCAATGGTGGAGTCGTCGACATATTTCCAGCGCGCAGGGGTTTCTCTTAGGGCATCATTGATGAGCATAAGGAAGCAGAGTGGTCCCATCTTGGTGCCTTGGGGGACGCCACAGGTGAGTGACTGAGAGGTGGAGACAGCCCCTCGGAAGCGTACAGCTTGGCGTCGGTCACTGAGGAAGTCTGTAAGCCATGGTATGAGGCTTCTTCGAAGCCCGAGGTCAACAGCTTTGTTGATGATTATATTGTGGTCGACTAGGTCGAACGCTTTAGTTGGTGTAACATAATTATATTGAGTGCCCTTGAGGCCTATTCATTGTAGAGTTATTAATTTCTTATTTTTTTGATACCATTTTCTCAGTGCTTTATATAAATTTGTTGAGTGCCCTTAGGGCCTATTCATTGTAGAGTTATTAATTTCTTATTTTTTAATTCCATTTCCTCAGTGACTGATATTATTTTGTTGAAAACCCTTAAGGCCTGCATCTGTTGGTGTAACATAATTATATTGAGTGCCCTCTAGGCCTATTCATGGTGGAATTAATAATTTCTTATTTTTATACCATATCAGCAGTGGTGGACATTATTCTGTGAATGCCCTTAAGGCCTGTTTCATGTGTGCAAGCGACATATCTTAATACTTTAAATTTATTGTTGCCTGAGTTTCTAATAATTTCAATATCATGTCTAACTTTTATTCCCCAGAGTAGTGTTTTAAGTTCAAGTTAAGAGGTGCGCATATTGGTGTACCATTATTTGATTGTGTTTGTAGTGTTGGAGGGAATATAAGTGTCTAAATTTTACAGTGTGTCTCATTCATCCCAGTCACAGACGCTATCCTTCCACGGGTCACGGACAAGTCATTTTGTTTAGTAGATTTAAGTGTTCGTGAGCTAGTTCGGGATTTTTTCTCAAAGGGGCGCTTCCACTGCCATTATCATCTAATAATCTTTAATAAACCCCAAGTCAAGTGAGAAAATAAAGTCCAGTAAATTCCGACCGGTTACATATATATATATATATATATATATATATATATATATATATATATATATATATATATATATATATATATATATATATATATATATATATATATATATATATATATTATGAAAATCCACAATGAAAACGTGGATCAGATAAATCTTGATAAAATCACACGGGAAAATGGAAACAACGGAGTACCCTAGCTTTCGTCTTTATTCAAGACATCTTCAGAGGCAACTGAAGATGTCTTGAATAAAGACAAAAGCTAAAGTGCTCCGTTGTTTCCCTTTTCCCGTGTGATTTTATCAAGATTTATCTTATCCACGTTTTCATTGTGGATCTACATGAAATATATATATATATATATATATATATATATATATATATATATATATATATATATATATATATATATATATATATATATATATATGTAACCGGTCGGAATTTATTGGACTTTAATTTCTCACTTGACTTGGGGTTTATTAAAAATTAATAGATGGTAATGGCAGTGGAAGCGCCCCTTTGAGAAAAATCCCGAACCAGCACAAGAACACTTAAATCTACTAAACAAAATGAATTGTCCGTGACCCGTGGAAGGATAGCGTCTGTGACTGGGATGAATGAGACACACTGTAAAATTTAGACACTTATATTCCCTCCAACACTACAAACACAATCAAATAATGGTACACCAATATGCCCACCTCTTAACTTAAACTTAAACACTACTCTGGGGAATAAAAGTTATACAGGATATAGAAATTATTAGAAACTCAGGCAACAATAAATTTGAAGTATTAAGAAATGTTGCTTGCACACATGAAACAGGCCTTAAGGGCTTTCACACAATAATATCAGTCACTTAGGAAATGGTATTAAAAAATAAGAAATTAAATACTCTACAATGAATAGGCCTTAAGGGCTTTCAGCAAAATAATATCAGTCAGTGAGGAAATGGTAATAAAATTTAAGAAATTAAATACTCTACAATGAATAGGCCTTAAGGGCACTCAACAAAATTATTGCACCCCAACAGATGCACACTTCCTAACCTAACTTAAACACTACTCTGGGGAACAAAGGTTATACCTGATCAGAATTATGGAGAAAATTTAGATGCATTAAAAGAATCAAACCCCAGTATCACTCTGGTTCCACTTAATGACACAAACATTCAAAAAACACTACTATCAAAATTATTTAAGGAATATTAAACTACACACGTCAAGATAATATCAGTCTGAGAAATGGTATTAACTACACCCGTAATAAGGGAGATAAAATGTTCCTCTAGGTATCTCCTAGAGACCTAGACTCATGGTCTCAGTGTGTGACCATTAATTTACTCAGATAGCCTCAGTGTACTCCCAGTGCGTCCATGGGCGGAAGGGAGTGAGCCAATCAGACCTTGTACAGTTGAGAGAAATTTTAGCTTCCCGTTAGCAAGAGGGTTTCACTAGCTGCTCGGGACAAGTGGGGTGGTGCACCGGAGTGGTAAGAACTGATCACCCACTGCTGATGCTGGTCCCGTGTCGTTTTAGTTGTCGGGAGCACTCGTTCACTCAAGAGATCCTTTGCTACCCCGCTAAACAGTGACAGGCCTACACTGATCGGTCCAATGGCGACAACCGCCACCCTCAATCATCAACGGCAGTCTCAAACGGCAGTCAATCTCTCCCAGTCAACTCCGGTCAACTCCAGTCAACTCCAGTCAAGTGGGTTCTGACGGAAACCCTGAAATGAACTCACTGTTAGCTCTTGTTAACTTTATCACTGCCCTATCTAAACCCTGTCTGAGATCGAATGAGACTTACTTGTTATACTGCAATAGTGCAACACAGGTGACTAGGCCACGTGACTATTTCTGTGACGGCCGCGCAGGGACATCTTGCTGGACCGAATGCCTCCACGTGACTGAGGACCAGCCAGGGTCGCGTCTCTCCAAGGCGCTAGCTTAGGTCTACGTGACATATTTTCCGCCTAAGTAATAACTCCTTGGGACACCCGTAACATTATTCAGACTGATAAACGATCTATAATAATTTCAAATTCAATAATAGTCCCTTACTTCATGAATCCCATCATTATTAATTCGGTGAATTACATTTAATATCATATAGGCCTAGTTCCACCATCTCTCGCTGTGAGCAGGAAGCGCTCTCTCCCCTCAGATGACCTTGAACGCTCAGTATCGCTAATGGCGGGGCATTTGAAATTACTCTGAAATTTCTGAATATTACATATATATATATATATATATATATATATATATATATATATATATATATATATATATTTATATATATATATATATATATATGCTGATAACCACAAGGAAACAAGAAAACACGAAGTTCCCAAGCGCTTTCGTGTAATTCACATTTTCAGGGGTGAGTACAGAATGAGGAGAAGTACAAAACAAGGTGTATGTATACAGAGGAGGGTGAGATCAGGTGCACAATGGTCAGGTATTAGGTAATGACCCTACTAATCTTTAAAAATCACAGCAAAGGTCGGTAGTCAGGTCAGAGGGTAAGGTGACCCAACCTTCTCACCTGGTTACAAATCTTCTTAATTACAAAATTGTCCAGTTTGTTCATGCCATTATACAGAAAACTTCAAGTCATAAATACATTGAAGACTCTTGATATATATGATATATGAGCTCTGTTCAACTATTTCTTATAGTGTTCATTCAATCTAATTTCCCTATTGCATTCAGATATTTGAATGGATGCTCCTACCACTATAGATTTCTACTCTCGTAAACAAGATATTAGCACATATTCATCATCCATCAGCAGTAACGTTGGCCGATATTTCCATTAATATCCTTCTAATGTCTTTTTTGATGAGTATTCGGTCGAATCACACTGTTCCGTTGCCAGTTCCACTTTTTGTGTTGGTAGGAGGGTCAGCATGGTAACCTATCTTCCAGGAAGGGTACAACCCTTCACTGCCAGTACACTACGAACTTCTAAACGGAAGTGTACGTACAACTCAGATTCCCTTTCAGCCTGCCTCTGGTTCAATATCACCTCCACCATCCATCCAGCTTAACGGTACTACCCTCTCTAATGTTACCCACTTTCAGTGCCACGGCTCCCACCTGTCCACCACCACGGACATCAATGAAGAGATTCATCATCGGATCATATGTGCATCTCAAGCCTCTGGCAGACTCCGTACCTGTGTGCAGAGGTCTTATTGCAACTATATCTTGCGCTAGTCAGGCTGCACCTCGAATATGCTGTTGAGTTCTGGTGCCACTATTATAGAATGGATATCAATTTACTTTAGTCAGTGCAGCGAAGAATGACGAAAATGATTCCGGGACTTAGAAATCTTCCATATCAAAATAGATTAAAGAAAGTAAACTTGCATCCCATAGAAAGACGAAGAGTGCAGGGAGATATGATAGAAATATTTGAGTGGGTGAAAGGAATCAAGAGGAGATATAGATACAGTTCTTATAATATCCGAGCAGGATAGGACTTGTAGCAACGGATTTAAGTTGGATAAGTTTAGGTTTAGGAGGGAGATAGGAAGGAACTGTTTCACAAATAGGGTGGTGGAGGAGTGGAATAAGCTTAGCAACTTTGTAGTAAGTGCGGGAACTCTGGGAAGTTTTAAAAGGAGGCGAGATAGATTCATGGATGATAGAGAGTAGTAGTAACTCTCGGCAGGAGTTGCCATGCACAAACCAATCGGCCAATTGCAGACTCCTTATTTTCTTATGGTCTTACGTTATGTTCATTGGTCCTCCTCACTCTTCCATATGGCAGTGAGACATTGGTCATATACAAGAGGCACCCAAGGCACTTAAAAACTTCCATGTTCCATCCTCCGAGTTCGCTGGGAAGACAATAGAACAATTGCCAGTATTCTCGGTGACACCAACTGTAGGATCATCGAGGCTACCATTATCCATGAACAACTGCGTTGGACTGGCCATGTTACCCGCATGGAGAACAGTAGACTGCCACAGCAGCTACTTTGCAGTTACCTAACGAATGGTAAACGTAACGCTGGCAGGCAACGGAAAAGGTATAAGGATAGTTTTAAGACAAACCTGAATAAGTGTCAATCGATTCCCTCACCTGGATCGACGATCACTCCACACCGGAACTCTTAAAGTGTCACTACACAAGAAGGTATCAATACTTTCGAGTTAGTCCGACCGTATACCAAGGCAGACAAGCGCCAGAGCCGTCCCTCCCGCATTAGACGTAGCCCCCCACACGTGCCACATGTGTGGATGGCTCTGCAGGTCCCGTATGTGCCTATTAAGTCACCTCAGAGCTCATTAACGAACGTGACATCCTTAATAACTCACATCATTGTATCATAGCTGGATGATCGTTATAATAGATTCCCAGTGACAGCAATCTAATAGTAGTACTGTAGTAGTAGTAGTGTGTGTGTGTGTGTGTGTGTTCAATAATTATAATAATAATAATAATAATAATAATAATAATAATAATAATAATAATAATATTTTACCTATTTATTGAAAAAGTTCTGCAGCCCAAAGGCTGAAAATATACATTAGACATAAATGACTTATTGCATACATTGGTGGTTTAACAAAAGCCTACATTAGAGAAAGTTAAAGGAACATACCCTGTACAGTGAACATACAGATTAATGTCTATAGTGGAGGTCACGTAGGCCACATGGGCTGAGGTGTTGAACAGTAAACACGTAGTGTAGTGCCTCCCTCATAGATGGTGTTATGAGTGTGTGTGTGTGTGTGTATGTGTACCAGCCACACACGGGGTGGTGAAACGTGTCTAGAGTAGCCGCTAGCTAGCCCACGTGGCGAACAGGGAAGCAACTTGCATAAGTCTTCCCCTGCCAGTACACAGCCTCCTCACCATCACGGCTCCTGCTGTGCCTCCTCGTGGCAACACACGGTAACTGGGTGCCTCGTAAGCCCAGGTTAGATGAGCAGGGAGTCTCGGAGTAGCAGTGGGCCCCAGAGGGATGGTGCATAGTCCCACTGGCATGTGGACACGTCCTGGCGCCTACCAACACCTGCCTTGCGGATTAACCTTGGCAGGTATAAGGGTAAGGGAGTAAACCCCGAACAGGAAATCTGCGGTGAAGCCCTGCATCAGGCAGACATGCTTAAAGGCCTCCAACAAGAACCCAACGGCGGTGTAAGTGGAAGAGGTGACAACCTTGGAATCCCAACGACTACACTGGGGGACAAAGGCAATGCCTGATGGACAGGCTACTAAGGCGAAACCCAACAAACTAGGCTATCGGTAGTCAATTGCGACTCTCCCTCTCCCCAGTCGTTAGAACACTTGCACCACTGGATCAGGAAAAGGTAAAGCCAAGATGTGTGGTTGCAGCGTGCGCTCCTGCCTTACGACATAAATCAACTCACGGGCACAATCTTCCAGTTCATCATACCTCTCATCATCATCAAAACCCCTATTCCCCCAAAAAGTCCTATGGCGACGGACGGGTGGCGAAGGGGACAGGCAGAGATGACTGCCGGGAGTCTCTAGTCACAACTCTGCACATGGAAGGCACAGCTAAGATGGTCGTTTGGGATCTAGGTAGCAGTGTAATCCGGTCTTGTCTGTGCGACTCAGCAACCCATTCAAGGAGCCATTCTGCTCACCTCACATGGGAAGTGGGCTAGAAAAGGTGCCCTAAACATACTGTAGTCTGCGTAAAAACTCAACCTGACTGGGCAACCGCACCTAGTAAGGTCATCCTTATGCGGTCAAAAACACAACAAATATCACAGATCCAAACAAAAACAAACCATGAAACCTCTTATGGTCGCAGCATGGAATGTCAGCATCCTTCTGGATACTGGCACAAATGCGCGTCCAGGAAGAAGAACTGCTCTTGTCGGAAAAGAGCTGGCTAGGTATAACATCAACATAGGAGACATCAGTGAAATCCTGGCTCCCAGATGATGGCCAACTCACAGAACGGGGGTCTGGCTACACCTTCTTCTGGAAGGGTAAGCCTGCTGCGGAGAGAAACCACATTTATGGAGTTAGCCATGCCATCCGTCAACGCATCCTACACAGGCTAACTGAAATGCCTATTGGTATCAACGAGAGCCCCATGAAGCTTCAAGTCCCACTGAGTCACTCACGTCATGCCTTCTCCATCAGTATCAGTGCATACGCCCCAACACTGGATGCAGAGGATGAAATAACGGAGGCCTTTTATTCCGACCTCGACAGAATGCTAAGCTCTATCCCCAGAGAAGACAAGATTGTGCTCCTTGGCGTACTTCAATGCCAGAGTTGGCAGAGATGCTAACATTTGGCAGGGAACCATAGGGAAAAATAGACTGGGCAAGTGTAATCCCAACGGCCTACTCCTCCTCAACAAATGTGCTACACACAACCTCACTATCACCAATACCATGTTTAGGCAGGCAGACAAAATCAAGGGTTTGTGGCAACACCCACGATCCAAACACTGGCATCTCATTGACTTCATCATTGTCAGCGAAAGAAATCGCCGAGATGACCTCATCACCCGTGCCATGCGTGGCTCAGACCACTGTGACACTGATCATCGACTTGTCAGATGCTTGCTCTCACTTCACGTTGCCCCAAAACGGCAAAGGCAGCAAGCATCCAGAAGTTTTAATACTAAGCGTCTGGAGGATCCAGCAATAGCACACGCTTTCAGAGAGCTATTGAACATGGGCTTATAAACAATCCAACAGCAAACAACGTGAATCCCAGTGCCGAATGGGATACTCTTAATACTGTTTTAACAAAAACCTGCTGAGAGACCCTAGGCCAGTTCAAAAGAATACACCAGGACTGGTTTGATGAAAATGACCCGGCAATCAAAGTACTCATCGATAACACTGGGGAACAAAATTCAACTTTTTGTCAGTTGCATACATTTTGAAACCTGTTTCTGGGTAAATTGAGGTCACTGATTT
Organism: Homarus gammarus; assembly: GCA_958450375.1. Taxonomy (NCBI): domain Eukaryota; kingdom Metazoa; phylum Arthropoda; class Malacostraca; order Decapoda; family Nephropidae; genus Homarus; species Homarus gammarus. The sequence goes on from CAUDMG010002025.1 coordinate 189,336, forward strand.
CAAATATGGCATCGGTTTTTTTCTATCGGGTTTAGTTTTGTTGCGGTGAGTTACCTACCATTTACTACTATATATAGTTAGACTACCATATACTACTGCTAAAAATCTAAACCAGCACACAGAGAGGAATTACCAAACACGTAGAATTAATTTTTAATTACTTTTATTTACCTTGACAAGCATATTTTGGATTCATCAGTTGCTTTTGTGAACTATGCCAGATTTATTCAGGCACAAACTTGCGTTTAATGGACTGTCTTGAATATCTCCTCTCAGTGCAGTCTCGCTGAATGCTCCAGCAATAGTCCGCCATCATGTGAATATCCCAGCGACCTTGATACCTGTCTTCCATGACTTTGATATCCCGGTGAAAGCGTTCACCTTGCTCATCACTCACGTCCCCCAAGTTTGCCGGAAACAGTTCAAGATGACTGTTCAGGAAATGCATCTTATTGCTCATGTTACAACCTAACACATGGGAACTTTCCATCAAAGATTCAACGAGCTTTATATAGTCCTCTGATTTCCTGTTTCCAAGAAAGTTCCTTACAACAGAAACGAATGCTCGCCATGCATTTCTCTCAACATCAGTCATGGATTGAGTGAAGGCTTGGTCTTTAATCAGCGTCTTAATTTGAGGGCCGTCGAAAATACCTGCTTTGAGTTTTTCTAGCGTTAAACCAGGGAACACTTCACACAGATACTTAAAACAGTCACTGTCAGTATCGAGCGCCTTGACAAACTGTTTCATAAGGCCCAGCTTGATGTGAAGGGGCGGGAAAACAATTTTTTCATGTTCCACTAGGGGTTCATAAATGATGTTCTTTTCCCCAACATTGAGGCTTTCCCTAACTGGCCATTCCTTCTGAATCCAGTGTCTGTCTTTGGCTCTGCTGTCCCAGAGGCAGATAAAGCAAGGAAATTTTGTATACCCACCTTGCTGTCCTAGCAAAAAATTGACCATTTTTAGAACACAGATGATCCATTTGTGTTCTTCATATTTGAGTAGCTCCAAAACCGTTTTGATGTGTTCATATTTTTTTTTTAGGTGTACTGAGTGTCCTTTGGGTATTGCGCCAAAGATGTTGCCTATATGTAATAAAACACACTTCAGACTCTGCTTAGAGCTATCTATAAAGAGGCGCCACTCTTTCGGATCATAACCTGGAGCTCCCATCGCGGTGACTAATCCAGAAATATCACAACAGTAGACGAAGTCAAATTTAGAATCAAAGAACTGTAAGAGGTTCTTTTCTCTGTTGCGAAAGAATGTTACCTTTGTGTCTATTTTCAGCAAGTTTTTATATTTTAACCGTGAACCCAACAATTCTGACAGCTTTTTAGACAGACCCAGATCTCGAACAAGTCAAACTAGACCTGATCTGCACAAACGAATGCCATTTTCAGAATCTGTGACCTCAAATCTACCAGAATCAAGTGTCAGAACTCATGCAACCGAAAGTGTGTTCCCCAGTGTAATAAATGTCCTGCTTTTACTGACTGGCAGAACATCCCTCAATCTCGGACCAAAGCTTATACCTCCCGCAAGAAGAAAGCGGCAGCCCAGTAAAAACTTTGCAATCTAAAGAACGACTGGCTTAAAAATATAGCATGTGAAGAACCAAAACTTCCAGCATAGCACAAGATGCGCGAATTTTTCATTTCCACTAAAACATTTTATGGCCCAGTCACTTGTGGCGCAGCCCCCCTTTGCTCATCTGACGGTAACCTCATAATTAAAGATGATGAAGGCCTAATTCAGAGCTGGAAAGAGCTTTACCATTCATTGCTCAACCGAAACACCGATGTGGATGTCCTGACTACCCAGCAGGTCCCTCAGCACCCAGAGCTGACCCACCTAAGCTATCCTCCATCCCTGGATGAGGAAGCTACTGCCATCAAACAAATGAAAAATAACAAAGCCTCAGGGCCTAATGGAATCCCAGCCGAGGTGTATAAAGCAGGTGGACCTCTGCTTACCACCCGTCTCCACTTTCTCCTGCAGAATGTATCCGAGGCAATCCCAGAAGCTCCTCAAGACTCCTCCATCGTCAATATTTATAAGAACAATGGAGACCGGTCAGACTGTGGCATCTACAGTGGGATCTCGCTGCTCTCTGTAGCTGGCAAGATTATCGCCCGAGTCCTCCGAAACAGACTTCTTCCTGAAGCGGGAAACTTACTCATAGAATCTCAATGTGGTTTTTGACCATCATGTGGTACCACTGACATGATCTTTGCTGCCCGCCAGATACAGGAAAAGTGCAGAAAAGAGCGTCGTGACATGTACATGCCTTTCATCGACCTAACCAAGGCCTTCGACTCAGTCAACAGGGAAGTCGTCTGCTGGATCCTCAGCTGTTATGACTGCCCACCAAAATTCATCTCCATTGTAAGGCAAGATGGCATGAACCGCAGTGTCCACCACAACGGCACCCAGTCAGAGTTCTTCCCCATCCAAACCGGGGTTAAACAAGGATGTTTACTGGCACCAACTCTCTTTTCCATCTTCTTGTCTGCCTTCCTTACTCGAGCCAGTGCCAATTTAGCCAGTTGGGTGAATGTCTAGTACCGGGTGAAGAAGGGTCTTTTCAACATAAGACGACTCCAGGCAAGAACAAAGGTGTCGGCAGCTTCCATTACTGATCTTCAGTATGTAGACGACCTCACCCTTGTTGGTCACACTAAACACGACCTACAGGAGATCCTGAACACCTACGCAGACTCGTATGCACACTTTGGCCTTGAGGTGAATGTACTTAAGACTTAGATTCTCATTCAACCTGCCCCTGGTTCAGACACACCTACACCATCCATCCAGCTTACCGGTACTACCGTCTCTAATGTTACCCACTTTCTGTATCTCGGCTCCCACCTGTCCAGCTCAGCAAACATCGACGAAGAGATTCAGCGTCAGATCAGATATGCATCTCAAGTCTTTGGCAGACTCCAAAATCGTGTCTTCAGCTGTAGGGAGTTGAACTTATATACAAAGCTCCACGTATATCGAGAGTGGTCCTCCCCACTCTGCTATATGGCAGTGAGACATAGGTCACATACAGGAGGAACCACAAGGCACTTGAAAACTTTCACCAACGTAGTCTACGTTCCATCCTCAGAGTTCGCTGGGAACACAGGAAAACAAACGCCAGTATTCTCGCTGAC